>NPFG01000191.1:0-67982 GCA_002288965.1 Xylaria sp. MSU_SB201401 | reverse complement strand
AATTTGTAACTTATTAAGAAATTTAAATATATAAGCTTTATATTTTAACTATTTCATTATACGAATTATTAAATAATACGCTAAGATGAGCGCTAAAATAATCCCTGTTTAGCTGCCCTCTTAATATATTAATTAATAACTCGCTTAATAAAATAGCTATAAAATAAATAAAAATATCACTGAATTCTTTATTTAAATTACGATTTTAATAGTTTTAATTATTTTATTATAATTATAATAACCGTAAAGTTATTTATTTACTAAAAAGTATTAATTTTTGTCACAAACAAAGATAAAACGGGCTAGGTGCACTAATAAAAAGGGGTCGGAATAGGCATAAAACAGAATAGAGAAGTTAATAACTAAAGAATAAAACAGACCCTAGTAGCCTACGACAGCTAGACTTAGAAGTTTATATATAAATATAAGTATAATATAATTAGCTAGTGTCTTTATTAGGGGATCTTAAGCTAGAAACCTAGAAATGTGATAATTATCTCCTTTTTTTTTAATTAAATCGACCCCGATTTAAAGGCTAAAGCCAAATGGAGGCTTCCTAAGGCCTATATTATTACCTTTTGCAAAGTTAAAGCTAATGATTTTAATATATAAAGAAGTTGCTAAAGTCTTTTTTTAGGGGCCCTAACTATTTTTATAATTACTTTAGGTTAGATTTACTACTAAATTATAATTAATTAGCTAAATTAATAGGGCTTTTATAGCTAAAGTATAAGACACCTGGCTAGGCTCTAAAATAATAGCTTTTAGTTTTTATAAAGGCTGTTAAACAGTTATAAGCTTAATATTATAATAAAATAAATAAGGTGGTAATATTGCTAGACCTTTATATATAGCTTAAATAATATAGGAGACTAACTACTACTTAATATCCTTTAAAACGGCTTTAAATCTTATACGGAAATAGCTTAAAATAGAGACTAACTGACAAAGTCTTTAAACCTTATAGAGATTTTACAAAAGACTAATAATTAGATAGAGACTAATAGAGATAGATAAAGACAAATAAAGTTTTTAAACCTTATAAAGATTTTATAAAAGACTAATAATTAGATAGAGACTAATAAAAATAGATAAAGATAAATATATATGCGAGATAGCATATATTTACTAAGGCATAGCTTTATTTAAAAGGAAAACCTAGCTATTGCTTTTTTTTTAATAGGTATAAGGAAAAACCTTTAAAACGCCTTTATTATATATTTGAACTATATACTAGATTTAATATAGTTATCTTATAACCTTCGGTTTCTAAGGGCATTTAGACCCTTAATACGTTTTACTTTTATACTATTTATAAGGTATAATCTTCCCTTTATAGTTTTAATAGGTGTTATTTGTATGAGGTGTTAATAAGGTTAAATCTTTTATAATTAGTTTAACTAGAAGGGTTATAGTGTTAGCCACAGGCTGCGTTAGTAAGGGGTTTAGGGTTGGAATTGTTTCTAATTTAGCTATATTTTGCGGTTTAACCAGAGGGTAGTCAGAGTTTATTAGCTTATATTAATATGTGGCTAATTAAATTATACCCTTTTGAGTTTTTAAGAGTAAAGTTATTTAACTTTTTAGCTTATTTTAAAAGGGGTTTATTAACTTTATATAATAAAATTATATACTAGCTGTAGGCGTTTTCTAGATGTCTTAGTTTTTTAATAACTATAGATAGTTATTAAAGTTTTAAAGGTGCTACCGACTATCTTACCTAGCAAATTCTAGTTATTCTATAATATATGCGTTATAATAATTAGTATTTTTAATAATAGTCGAGGTTTATTAAATAAACGAAGGCTAATTGCTATATATTTAAGCTGCTTTTATAGGGTTTTTATTTTTAAGTTATTAGATCTTTTTATTTTAGAGGGGTTTATACTAGTTATCTATTTTAAACTATAAGATTAATTTGATAATAGCCTTTATAGTACCTTTTTAGGGCACTTTTAAAAGCTCTTTATAGATTAGATAGCTATTTATTTTACTAGCGGAATATATATTAAAGACTAAAAGACTTAATAGATTGCTTTAGATTAATATTATAATCTGAGTCTAACTTGTCTTATTTTTGGTATTGCTTTATAGGCGTTTTAACTTTTTATATTTTAGCTAACTGTTTTTTTAACATTTTTACCTATTTTGCAAGTTTAACCTATTTCTATAGAGACTAGATCTCTGCTTTTATAATTAGATTTAAATTAGATAAAGTTATTGCAAATATGTAGTAGACAAGTGCAGGTAGCCTAAGATTAGAGTTATCAAAGTTGTTATAAATAGAGATAAAATGGGCTAAGTGTACTAACAAAAAGGGGTTAAAATAGGTATAAAATAGAATAAAGAAGTTAATAACTAAGGAATAAGACAGACCCTAATAGTTTACGACAGCTAGACCTAGAAGTTTATATATAAATATAAGTACGATATGACTAGCTAGTGTCCCTGTCAGGGGATCTTAGGCTAGAAACCTAGAAATATAACAATTTTATATATAAAGTAATATATAAAATCTTATATAACTTTATAAGCTAATAAAATATAGCTTAATAGTAAAATTTATATAGTAATTTCTATTATTTAATTTTAAATTTAATAGTGTTTACCTTTTATTTTTACGATTTTTAGTTAAAAAGTTATTAAATAGCTTATATAGTGATTTTAAAAACAGTATAAAATAAAAAAGTGGCTTACTTAATTAAAAAATGCGTTATAATAAAATATATTAACTTTAAACTTAAAACTTATAATTAAATATAATCTACTTAATATTTTAATTTAAATTTTTTATATAAATAAAAATAAAATTAAATAACTATATATTATTAACTAAAAATAGTTAGCTATTTCTTTAATAAATTATTAATTATATTAGTTAATATAAATTTATATAAAGTTATATAAAGCAAAAGGTGTTATTTTAATAAAGTAGTTTCTTAAAAGGTGAATAGGTTTACTCCTTTTACACCTAATAAATAGTTTAAATAATAGTGTTTAATTTATTTGTTTTATTATTATTATATATTATAAGCAGTATTAGGCTAGTATTCCCCTCTTCTACGCTTTATTAGCGCTACGCCTTCGAGGGGTTAAACTAGGCAAATATGCTCACACTCCCCTAATACAAGTATTAAATAACCAAATTAAATGCCTTAATATACTATAGATTTATCTTTTTACACCCCCCCTCGAACCTAAGCTAAACGAGGGCGAGAGTTAAATTTTCAGAGTAGGTTCGGATAACGAAAAGTTTAATTAAGCGTATTAAAAGTGCTCATCAAAAAAATAGTTATATAGCAGACGACCGACCATAAGTAAAAAGGACAACCGAAAGTATGATTGCTAGCCTACTCAGATCAATGTTTGATAACTAAGACTAACGTGAACAGTAGTTGATATTATCTTAACCTTTCTAAGTTGGATAGCAAACATAATAGGTGCTTTAGGCCATCCCCCACAATCAATATCCCAAAGTTTTCAATAATTACCATTAATTCTGCCACAGCCACGCCGCAACTCAATATTTAATGTATAGGTAATAAGAGCTAGGCAATCATACACGTTAGTCCTAAAGTTGACAGGGTAGAGTATTCAACCTAAGTCGACTAAAGTAGTTAAAAATATACATAAAAGCAGATCGATAATAATGGCCATCAGCCTAACTCATAACAAGATGATTTTAAAAACCATAGAGCTAATAACTTGGGATCAAGAACTATATTTCGAAGGAGGCTAAAACTAGTAAGACATCACCATAGCTTAGATAAAATCGCTTAAGGGGCTCTTCCCAGCATCTAAAGTTAGGTGAAAAGATCTATCCTCTTTCCGCGACCACATAATTAACGAGTCTTTCTCTCCTAATCATGTTTGTGCGAGGGGGCTTTCAATCAATCCAACTCCAATAGACTAGCAAGGTACCCGTACTAAGTTGAGTTTTATTCATGCCTATGTTTGTATGATAGTCCCCGTCTCCATTCTCATAGAAATGTTAGCAGGAGGCTTTAATAATTACAATTAGTTCGAAGAATGAGATAATAACTAAAGTTCGCTCTGAAGAAGTGAATCCGACGCAGGCAGAAGTAATACGGCGAATGAACTTGAGGAATCAGATTATTCGTGATGATGAAACATCCGCGGTCGTATTTTATCAACGTATCTGCAACGAAGTAGCTACTATCTCACATAAAGAGGCGATTCAGCTGGTCATCACGACTGCCAGCGAGGATTAAAGAGCATCCTCTACCAAGATCTTCTCACGGAGGTCTGAAGTAGTCTCATAGAAGTTTAGACCAGCATCAATAGTAATAGTGATCAGTTAAGGTATATCCTGATGAACTGAAGTGTAAGTTACTATATATATAAATAGAGATCCCATATGAATATGGGGTCTCCTGGTATAACAAGGGCTGGATTCAGGGCTTGGAAATAGCTTCAGATTACAATAATCTACTATGGCTTGCCTAGGTCCTTCAAAGTCTGATTGGACCACTCCTGGCCTTGCAGGCTGGCTTGGGTCTATATATACAAGTGCCCTCGGGGGTCCTAATCTCCGGTCTCCGCGCATAGTAGTACAATAAGCGAGGGCTGAATAGCTTCATTTTCGGTGAGTTGAGACATGAGGCCATACAAGGTCATACAGCCTCGTACGACCGAAGTGTGTGTTCACCGAAGCGTGCCTTCAACCGGGCTACACCAAGGGCACTAGTGTTTAGCGCGTGTAACACCTGAGGCAAGATTACACCGGCCCGGGTCCACTCAACCGTGACTGATTTGGATCTAAGTAAGATGATCAAATGCTATCAGATTGAGTGATTGCCTCATGAACATTCCCCGTGTGCTTTTTCTCACGGAGGTGACGCATCTTAAGGACACATCGCTAGTAACATTAGCGAAAGCGCCAACCAGTGAGCTGAAAGACTGGCTTTTTTTTTTTTTTTTTTATAGAGTAGAGTTATGCCTACTTGCTTTTACATGCATCTTCCACTGGTAAACTATGACTAATCAATGATTTACGACCCTGTGTTAACGCGAAAATGCAAAATCATTGAAACCTGCACTGCATTTTTAGTTCCCTCCAAGGAGCCATACTGCCAGGCAAGTGTTATTAGACTGTCATGCCAGATACCCGAGGCACGGACATTGGCTAGGCCTTTAGGAAGAAACCCATCCAATCTTCAATGACAGAGAAGCATTATTATGCCCGCGCGCTATGGTTCTATTTTGGAGCCATCTCGTGCGGAAAAGGAACAGGACGAAAGAGACCCGGGTAAGAAATGTACCTGGGAAGACGGTTGACCCTGACAGGAGAGGCTCCAAGAATTGTCGGCTCCAACCAAAAGAAGCTGCAGTCTCTAAATGGCCTGATGTTTCGAGTGCGGTTATTCTAGGCGAATCGATCCCGCACAGGAACGACGCACGGCCGGCTGCGATGTTGATGCTGATGCTACCAACATCCTATGCAGCCGATTCGTCGTCCTTACTCCCGTGTGGCTGGTGTCCGTCAATGGTGAGTGGGGTTAGAAACGGGACTGATGCATTAGGGCTGAGCTCCATGGGTCGATAATTACGAGAAAATTAGGGTCCTGATGCTAGTGAGCATTAATTGCTTTGCACAGCTTGGCGTTGTGAATAACATACGTGGCCGACGCTGAGGGATGACCCTTGTCGTCGATTCGCCCGATTCAAGCTTCAAGTCTAAGTGTCCTGACAGTCTTGGCACTCGAGCTGACCGAGCGTCCTCCCAGCGGATACAGTAGGAGACGCGACAGATCTGATCTATCATCGTAATTGTCCACACACGCCTTCGTTCTAGCATTATTTAACCCCGCTCACCTGCATGCATTGGCCTAACTACAACATGATAGAATCATACGTAGAGCCACAGCGCTGAACCGCTAAGGTTGGCGCTGAGATTGGATTTGTGTATGGGGGCGAAGCGGGGTTTAGCGGCGGACATCGGGTCTGTGCGTCAGATTATGGCTATTTTCCGTTGCGAAAACAACCCCTCGTGCTTCTATTGATGTTGGGGCTCATAGAATCGAATACAGTGGGGTTAGGAGCTTTCTGTAATTGAAACTGACATTCAGAGAAAGTCACTTGGATAATGAAGGACAATCAGCGAATAGAGGTCGTCAGCGGCCATCGTGATGCTCTTTGGCTTCGAGGATATAGAATCTTAGAAGTAAACTCTGGTGACTAATTTCCTGGTTCCTCCGCGAATTTGGTGAAGTATGTGAGGGATGTGAAGGACTCATCTCCAACCATACTATCTTCAACTTCACTGCCAGGCTCTAGTTCACTGCTATGCTCAACCGGGGCCGATGACTTCCGAATAACGCAGGTCTCTGCGCGTAACAACTGTACCTGTTCTTCAAAGCCATCTCCTGATGATTTGCCACGCTTTATCATAGCAGGTGCAACCACGATTTGCAACCCCTCTTCAGCCGCAGGTCTGTCCACGTCTTCAAACACCCAGCGAACCCATGCGGTCTGTCTGCTAATCTCTCGATCCAGCGTGAGAGCTTTCTCAATTATTTTCATAAGGAACTCGTAATAGCGTTGATATTCAGATTCTGGAACCAAGGTCAAAGTCAACGGGTTGATGTGCTGCGTAATTAACGAGTCTCCAAATGCCCTCCACGCATCCTTTAGATTCACAGCGGTGTCTGCATTGAACACCATATTTGCCGTCGTCGCCCGCCAGATATGAAACTTTCTGAGGGCTTCATAGTCCGAGGCATTGTCAGTTTCTTCCAAATTGTTAGCTTTTTAGCCTACACAGTTGCGGCCATGTGACCTCTAGAGTAGAAACAACAGCGACTCACCAGGTTTCAGAAACCTAGAAATACCATATAAGTCGACACCCACGGATTTATCGGCAGGCCACTCGTAGCGGTCAAAAACCTTCTTCTTGAGCACACGCCAGAGGAATGATTGTGCGGTCGCGGGAGACACTGGGTATTGCTCATAATCCTCCGGCAAGATACGAGCTGGTAAACTGCCATCCTCTCGAAGGGGTTGCTGAGGCCACGACTGCGGTGGCAAATCTTCAAAGTAAGTCTCTGCAAAACATCTCACATCATACCTGAGCTCCTCAACGAGCTGCTTAAGGTATTCGTCTGTGACAATGTAGAAAGGTTTGGCGTCCGTTTGTTGTTTGCTTAGTTCCTGCGCGACCTGCTTCCACTGCTTCATAACCCCCTTGAGGTTGACTTCCGCCTTGATGCGCAGCTTTTTCTCATTGCTTAGCTGTTGTTCCAGGGACATGATGACTTGCTGCAATCTCTGCATTGTTGCTTCGCCTGTTTGGACTGGTGCTTCTCTCTCAATGGGGGAATCATCTAAAAAGATGTTCAGCAATGGGTTTGACACCTAAGTTGCTTTGGGAATAGAATAATGCTCAACTCTTGATTCCCAAACAGCATGTCAGATTCGCTAAAATTCTTATATAATCACTCACAATGGTTGTAATTTGCCGAAGTACCAAAGGTGTATTCTGCGTCTTCTGCGGCCCTAACCGGGGTACTTGGGGTAGAAAGTTGCATTTCTGTTGAAGCCATTTCTATGGCTTTTGCGGTAAAGCTGAGATCAACGAAGAACACGGATGCGAATCCGCAGGCAAGAGGGGGGATTAGGGCTGTATCTAAGTAGCCCGATCATAATGTGCCAATGATCAATGCATTGCCTGCCACTTGTTCATGCTTCAGCCCCTGTCCACATGTTATACTCGAGATATTATCATATTACAAGCAACAGACTAAGTACAGAGGAATTCACCCATGCTGTTCATAATCTCACCCCTCCCACCACTTAGCGACAAGTACACCGTAACGTAGTCTGTATTAACTACCTACTAATATAGCTATCATAGCCCGGAAAGGTTGTCGCAAGGCAGAATATGAATGCAGCAATGCTAATTCATGAGGAATTCCCTCTACTTCTTCACAGTGCGACGTTTCTCCATGCGAAGTGAAGAAATCAACATCACAGACCCCTGTAATTCTACTATGATAGGCCCACGCTCGGATGCAGTCTCATGCAGAAGCGTTAGTAGGCTCTCTGACGCTCGGGCAATCTATAATAAATCGAAGATGCATTAGACACATATATCCTAGTGTGCCTTTCAGCTGTATTGCTGTGGTATGTAGATTCACGTCATGATTAATGCCGATACAACGTGCGAGCTTCCCCTGCGCCTCACTCCTCTGTTCTAGCTCGGATCTCGTCTGCCGGCTTTGACGTATATAAACGTCGTCCAGTGATAACGAGCCACGCTGAGGTCTTGAGAAGGGAGAAACAAATCGGTTTCAAGATGAGTCCTTTACTTCTTGATGATCCACCCGAGTCGGTACAGGGAGCTCGAGATAACGACAGTGTCGACTGGAAGACCACTTCAGATGAAAATGACGATATCTTGGTTATTGGTATTGACTTTGGCACAACGTATGTCTTTCATCATTTACCATCATCTCTTACTCATTATGAACGCGAATTTGCTGACAGAGCTGGTTTAGGTTCTCGGGCGTGGCTTGGGCTACTGCCGCTGATATCAAGAGTGAACAAGTCAATATAATCACCAGCTGGCCAGGAACAGGTCGTGAAGAAGGTAAAGCACCGTCGGAGATATTCTATGAATATGGAGAAATGTCATGGGGTTACCTGGTTCCCTCGGATGGCGATCCTGTCCGATGGTTCAAGCTTTTGCTAGTACAGGAGGAGGACCTTGAACCCGAACTCAGATCTTCAGAGTTCATACTCAGGGCCCGCCAGTTCATGCGTACAGAGGGCAAGACGCCTGTGGACCTGATCGCCGACTACCTCCGTGCTCTTTGGGCTCATACGCTCCAGACAATTGCCAAAGCACGCGGACAGACAGTGCTCGACGCTCTACGTTTCCATATCGTTCTCACTGTCCCTGCTATTTGGAAGGGATATGCTCGGCGAGACATGACGGAAGCTGCTCGAATCGCCGGAATGTTGGATGAAAGGCTTGCTGGAGACACACGTCTGAGTTTCGCTCCCGAGCCTGAGGCGGCTGCACTATCAACATTGACCGAACCTGGACGCAAGGTGCACAAGAACGATGTCTACCTCGTATGCGATGCAGGTGGCGGTACCGTGGTGGGTCCTGCCCTTGCATCAGATGAGAGGAAAGTGGACTAGGAACTAATTGCGCTAGGACTTGATTACCTACATGGTCAGCAATGACAGTCCGATAATGATGGAGGAGGCTGTTGAGGGCGAAGGTACTTCTTCCGTTTCAAGGTCTGGCGATTATTAAGCTAATATGGCGTCTAGGTGGTCTTTGTGGTGGCATCTTCGTTGATCAAGCCTTCGAAATCAAATGCAAGAAGTGCTTAGGCCGAAGATGGGATCGACTCAGCAAAAACGACATCAATGATGTGATGCGTGAAGACTGGGAAAGGGGTGTAAAGCCCCAGTTTACACCATCACTCGATCGAGACTATCCCATTCGGGTTCCTGCAGGCGCATTTCCTGATGGCAAGACGAGCGACGAGAAGTGCGACCCTATCATCAAGAATGCTCGAATGATGTTCACAAGGTAAGCATCTTTACTGATAACTGGGATAACGAATGTCTAACCTAATCCTTAGAAAACATATCGAGGACATCTTCCGTGGTGTCTTCGAAGATATAGATAAGCTAGTAGATGATCAAATTCAAAGTGCGAAGACAAAGGACCTAGCAGTGACTGTAAGATCTACAAGCTTAGGTCGTGAGTCTAAAGTTGATGCTAATCCTATTAGGGTATCATTCTGGTTGGAGGTTTTGGGGCCAGCCCCTACCTCTATGAACACTTAAGGGACCGTTACCAATCCGCTGGTATAAATGTTCTACAGTCAGGTGGCATGAGACCGTTAGTATCCAACCCTGCTCTTCCACCAATGTGGCATCATCTGACACTGCATAGCCGCACTGCTATCTGTCGAGGCGCTGTAGTAAAGGGCTTCCTCGATATTGCCGCCCAGCGCCCAGCCGACACTATGATTGCTGAGATGCTCCCTATCAAGGTCACATCGACCGTTTCACGCTCGAGCTATGGTTCGAGGTACAAATGCCGATTCATTCCTGGGACTCATGATGAAGCTGATAAAGTTTGGGACGAAAATGAATGCTCGGACATGGCTGAGAACCAAATGGAATGGTATCTGAAGAGAGTGAGTGACCCTGATACTGAATCATGTGTCTCAAGTATGTTATTGACTATGTGCTAGGGTGAGGAGGTGTCCACCAAAGACACCGTGCGCCACAGCTTCTACCGCACTTATACCAGCGACTTCAATGGCTCTGTCACAGTGAACATCGACTATTGTGACGAGAAAGTCCCTCCTTCACGAAAGACCGACCAGGTCAAGAGTATGTGCTCAATCGAGTCTGAGATTGACATACCATTTGCCAAGCTGAAGGATTGGTCTAATCCTAAGGGTAAGGTGCTGAAGAGGCTTGACTACGATATTGAGATGGTGCCGTCTGGGGCAAGTCTCGAATTCAATGTCTACGTTGAGGGACGGAAGATGGGAGCGTCAAACGTAGCGGTAACCTTCCAGTAGTAATCAGCCTAATGCAACCCTCTGATTCAGTTTGGGCTCAAATAAGGTCTTCAAGATAGAAGCTCAAAGCCAAATTCACCCTTTCCTAGACAGTCCCGGCTTGGGCATCTGCGTGGAGGCTGAAAAAGCAGTGAAACAATGACTAAAACAAGGCCACCCAGATGTACTGAAGCCTCTGAAACATAAGGGAAGCTCTACTTGTAGCAGTGTAATCGCGGCGTCAGCTTGACCTTTTTTGCTTAGATATTTGAAGCGCTATAACATCTGGATATCAAAAGATTTTGGGCGATACAGGGGCTACTTTTGTTATGCTTTGTCTTTTGACGCAAAAGCTTGCATTCCGCTCCAACGCATCATCGCCTCTCTGCCGATGCATAAGCACCCCAAAAGATGCTGGTTCTATCTTCTCGTTTCTTCTTGGGGACACCTATCGGGCTGTGCACTGGACAATTATACTTCGTAAGAAGTCCATGAAGTAATTATAAAGCTGCCATTTCTATTGATACCCTTAATTTAGCGTAGAAGGATTCGCGGAGCTAAGGCAAGATCATCGTTTATATTTCCTAAATGGGAAAAACCAGCGGCCAAGAAATCAGCTTCGCGACCACTAGTAGCACAGCCGCGGATAGCTTCAGCTAATGGTAGGTGGCTTAGAAAAGTAGCTCATAACTATAGAATGCCGCTTCAAAGATACCATGAACAGATGTAAATATATATATCTGTAATGAGATCCTTTCGACTTATGTGACATGCACGAAAACGGGCAGACAGAAGTGAGCTCAGGTACGAGAGCACACTTCACATCTGACAAGCATCGTATTCATTGCCACCGATACTATAAACTTATTAAAGAAGTCGCTGTTTCGCTAGCATCAACATGCAGCGACAAGGTCCTTGGGGCTACCCCAACTTCCACGAGGGTAATCCGCCCCCTCTACCGCCGCAACAACACAACTATGACTTCTCAAGACAGCAACTACCACCCCACCACGTCAATCATGGCCCGCAGTATGGCGCTCCGTCAACGGTGCCCGGAGGTATTTCGCTCTCTGGAGGGCTCGAGCTTCTTTTCATCCGAGTTCAAAGCCACGTCCAATTAGTCAAAGCAGCTAACCAGCATGAGGCACTCCTTATCCTCACCTTACCCCGCTCCGATAAGCTAGAGCTCAAGGCAAATCGGGGCCATGCTAATGGTGAGATGATTGCAACTGGACGGCTGCATGAATTCACAACGTCCAAGGCAGATATGACGCTATGGGGGCGCACCGAGCGCTGGAAAAAGGAATATGACTCGTTCACTGGCTTAGGCCACCTGTCGTGGGAGCCCTGCGGGGACGGGGGTCTCGTCGTCGAGGGGAATGGCAGGCTCCTTGCACGGTATAAGCTGAACTCGGACGCTTCGAAAGTAACAGGGCTTTTCGGCTCTCTATCTTTCGGCCGGTATCTCGGAATCGCAAGTTCATCTGATGGAGCTGGGCAAGAAGTTGAGGCTCGTCTGGAGATCTTCACACAGGGGTTGAGCCGAGAACAGCTGGAGGAGCTTGTCGTAGCCACCGCCTTGGAGAGTGCAAGGTCGAAGAAGAATAAGAGCGACAAGAGAGACGCGGACATCATTGAGCACGTACTAGGAATGGGCGCAGACGGAGGTTAGAACGAACTCCTCAACCCCCTATCAAGGATCTCTTTTTCTAAGATAAAGACTGGTAAAGAAATGGTACATTAGCAAACAATTTGAAGTTGTATCCTAAACTTGAAGAAAGTCAAGATCCTCACATCATAAAGCCGTACCGTAACGCCTGCTCCCATCTGGTTTCGTATTGGTTCACCGGATTATGACTTCCAATTAAAGTCAACAACGCACACCTCAAAGCTCTTCTTGGCTGGCTTGTACCGTCAATTCGGTCGCATGTATCTTCTTAGTGTCCTCAGAAGCAGAATATGGCGGCGGCGGGCCCGTACTATTCTCCCCTTCAGACACTACTAATACGAGTTTTCCACGAGCAGCTCCTACACCACGGTCTGCCTGGTCGGATTTTCCCATGTCCCGATTTTGCTTCACATACACGGCTGCCAGAGATCGCTTGGCCTCGATTCGATCCGTGTGTCTCACCTAGTAACTTTCTGTCCCGTTCTACCGCTCGCGTGAACAAGGCCTCAACTGGCCAGTACAGCCGCTTTTCATCATTACCATCGTCCTTCCTAATGCTCAAAGAGCGCATTTCTTCCTCGAGTGACGACTTACGTTGGGCGCGAAGAGCCCTCAACGCAAGCGTCTCGGCCTCGTCGCAGCGGTCTTGTGACCATAGTAAGCCGACAAGGCGTTCAACTGTCCGCATAGTGTACTGATTATCAAATCCCATGATCTTCTCGCGACCGGTAAGGGCGGCGCGATAAAGTTCCTCGGCGCGCTCCGGGCGATTAGTCCGGTCGTAAAGGATAGCAAAGTTCATGATCGCCCGGAGCGTATCCTGGTGGAACGAGCCAAGAATCCTGCCGAAACGCTCGACAGTATCACGAAAGGCGTCCTCCGCTTCTTCAATACGATTGAGCTCCCGGAAGTTGATTGCCCGGACAAGGCGTGAGGATAATGCGATGGGGTGGTCTGCACTCAGTCGGGCGGAGATACCCGCAATTGCGCGGTCATAGTATTCGGCCGCTTGAGAGTACTGCGCCAGTGCTCGGTACGCGCCGGCGAGGTCGACCATGCACTGCAGAGCGCCTAAATGATCATCAAGAGCAGCTACATAGTATACATCCAGAATTTCCATATAAAAGTCGATAGCTTCTTTGTGCTTGCCCTAGTTGCGGTACACTTACGCGAGTAGATGGCGGGTATCTATTATGCTCAAGTCCCCCTTAGGAAGGCAAGTTTCCTATCGAGCTAATACATCTAGATATAGCTATAGCGCCTCGTCGTAACGTCCGAGTTTGAAATATGTCTTCGCGAGGTTCTTTAAAAGCGATATACTCATTTCCGCCGGATACCGCTCCACGTCAGGTCGGAGTCGGGTAAGAATCCCTTCTGCTTCGTTAAATTACGCTCGTAACAAGTGTATGCCAGCTAGCCTAATCTCTAATTCCACGAATTCCTGGCTAGATCCTCCTTTGAGCTTCCTGTCATGATCCAGTATCTGGCGACAGACAGCTTCAGCCTCTGAGTACCGTCCGTCATCAGCGTAAAGCTTCTGGATTACGATCAAGGGGTCCCTAGTTGCGCGGTACTCCTCGTCGGACCAGCCTCGCACGTATTTTGACTGTGTCTCGATACATGCATCAATATGGGACATCGCGGCTCTTCGTTCCTTCAGTGTCCATTTTTGATAGTCAGCTCCCGACGATTCGATCTTAATATCTCAAGCGCTCGACGCACATATACTCGTCTCTCCGATGCAGGGATTCTCAATTGGATCCAATCTCGTACCAGGGGTGAAATGAGAATGAGTGTGAGCTTATACCCTCTTCTAGATCATCCTCACCTGGTATTTCGTCAAAATTGCGATACTGTATCAGGGATAACTCAGCGAGTGCCGTGACGGTGTCCTGGTACTCGTATTCGTCCCACTCATCATCAATCGTAAAAAGGCCCATCCAGTCAAGAGGCTCCTGCGTACGTTCAAACGCAGCTTTAAACATTTCCATCCTAATGTCCAGGTTATTGAAAAAGGCAACACCTGTGACGAAGTCTACGGTGGCCTTTTCATCTTGGCATTGTTCCAACGCTTGCTGAAGAGACAGCTCCCACGTTCCAAACACAGATATTGGTGTTTCCTCTCCCTGACCATCTATGGTACGATGATAGTCCCTTGTATGGAGAAGAAGTGAGTTCAAGGGCTGCACGCCGAAAGGGAGCAAGGATTGCCAAGCTTAACCCAAAGGATGAGATGATGCGGGGAGGAACCAACGGCCGACTTTCGCTGACTCAAACTCTGCTCATCACCTTTTAGCTTCCATGCCCAGTACAATTTAGACGTATAGACAGCTTGGCGTAATTGTATAACTTTCTAAGAATCATTTCACGAATCACCGCCATACGATCGTGTTCCACGAATTTGAGGGGTCCAGGTAGCAGGGGCGGGGTTCAAGAGTAATCGTGGCACTTGGCAGTATGGGGACCGACTTCGCGCGCTCTAAATGCATTAAATTGGGAGTCCTCCCAATCTCAAGCACGTCACTTCTGAAGATACTAAATGTTGCCCATAGATTTCATATTAATTGTCTATAAGCGAGACATGTAGCTGCAAAGTTAACATGCTCATTGTTAAGCTTGCCTTATTCCTTACAGTTACCAGACTTGAGAAATCTGTAAGCGATACGCCATAAGTCTTGTATGGAGGAGACATAGCGGACGTCCCGAAGAAGATGAACGATAAGTTTATGAGAGTCTTGATCAAGCCTCGGTTATTTATGTAAGTACTATCAAAAAACTCCCACTAGCCCCAGAATGTCAAGCGTCTGCCTTACATCTAATACACAGAGAATCTAGTCTAGCTCAGCCCTTAAGCATCGTTTAACATAGTTTTATGGTGATTACATATATAGCATTAACCTAAAATACGTTATACTAGCTGGTTCCGAGAGCGAGAGCTGCGACAGGTACTGACTACCCAAGAGTACCGTTCAGATATTTTTACACGTCGGTATGCCGAACGGCCGAGATAGCGATTTCTTCAAGTTCATGGTGAGGCTCAAAGGGTGCTCTTGTACCCGCATCAAGGCTCGGTTTACTCTTCCTTATCCATAAAATCTTCAAACTCCTAGCACTTGAGTTGGCCATGCTCCTAACCGCATTGAACAGGGGGGTCCACGTAGGTCTTTTGGTAAGTATCCATAGTGTTGGTAAACAAGCAACAAATACAGCAACCCCAGTTTCCACCATGCCCTAATAGATGAATGAGGTAACCAAAACTTTCAATAGATTAGAAAATCTCAAATATGTGCTCATGTATTAGGACTTACGAATAGGGTCAAAGTTGGGGTCATAACCAACTTTAAGTAATCTCAGCGTCAGAATAAGGCGCGTAACAGAGGCTGCGAGAGTGCTTCTTGATATTAGCTATCTAGACCACATGTTAACCTGTACGTTTTCCAGAAACATACATTAATCCGAGAAGAAATATAGCAGTAACACCAATTTCTTTCCGACCGTCAGGTTTAGACGCCAGATCTAATGAAGGATATCAGTACTGACCAGGACGCATAAGAGCACTGACGTACCAGTGGGATTTGTGTAGCCAGGATGGCGACATCCGTAATTACATCTGTGATGGCTAAGGCTGTGGTGGTTGAGACAGTATTCGGGCTGCCATCATACATACAGTGATCCAAAAATGCTCTGGCTGCCGTCTACAGGGCCCAGAAGTTCAGTCGGCACAGGAACAGAAATACAAAGAAGAACCCCCACATCCACATAAAAACGATGATACACATTCCAACGAGGAATATGTTGGTCTTTCCGAGCTTTTGAACCACAAATACTCGTCTATAAAACAAGAAGCTTAGTTTGGTACAGCCTAACGCCAGTGGAAGGAGGAGAGCGTATGCCCATTGGATCTGAAGGTTCTGTTAGTAGCACCACGAAGATAGCTTCCTGGCATTATACGTACTGCCCTCTCTATAATAAGCTCCTTGGACTTCGCAGATAATACATCTTCAGGCGAGTCTGCCGGCAACGCATAATTATGGGCAAGGCCTTTTGTCGAGACACCGTACACCATTGAGATGCTAATCCCTGAGGTAAGAAGCTACGAAGTTTAGCGGTCACTCCGTATGGGTCGCAGGAATGAGGGTAGGGATACGGACCGTTGCTGGTACTAAAAGCCAGTCCTCTACCTTCAGAGGTTGTTTTTGTTTCCTTCGGGCGAGGAATCTAAGGGAAACGGAAACGATATCCAAGACAGATAGTCCGACTCCGGCCGCGATGACGTGGGCGAGTGTCTGAAAATATCCATGATCATAGCCAATGTCGTACGTATCGGTTGACATTGCTTTGAAAACTGAAGTTCCGCCGTCGTATGTAGGCACTTGAATCTTTCTTCTCAAGGCGATCACCGTTGGTCTTATTGATGATTAGCCAGAGCAGTGAGAGGGAAATTCCGAAGGGAGAGAGGAAAGGTAAATAGGGGCTTCGTATTCAAAGTAGGCTGTGTTCATAAATGGCGTAAGCATAAGAGGGATGATGGACTAAAAAGCACTCTAATTGTGCCACGGTAACATAGGTAATGACTCTAGTGGTTCGGTGCCCGAATTGAGAAAATATCTTGTCTTTTGGTGGTGCCATGGTGTTAGCCCTGTATCACATCCTGTGATACATCATATACCTAACCAAATTGGCAAACGCAAAACACCTGGGGAAACACCGTCCGGTCAAGGACACCTGAGTTTATATACCTCTTGCGAAAACAGACCGATGCCTCCCGCTCCCACATTATGCCCACATTACATCCGTCATATATATATAAGAGACAGGCCAGTCTGTCACTTTCCACCCACCCTTCCAATAATACTATAGTCTATATATTGCCTTGCAGACAGCGAATAGTAGGATAGACTGCAGATACTTGGCAGCTAGCTAGACTATCGCCTCGAACGAGGACGTCTCTGCGTGTCTACCCCTAAAAGCTAAATATTAAAACCACGAACCCAGCTCAAGCGAAGGAGCGAACCGAAAGTATAAGGCACGGTAGTCCTAAGAGGAGTAGACATGAAGTCACGACCTAACGCGCTCAGGAAGCGAAAATATAGCTACTAAAGCCACCATATGTACCTAGGATATTATGTAGTGGACAGTTAGCCACGTCTCCAGTGCCCTTGCGGAGGCCTGGGCTAACTGCAACGCAGAATAGCCCCTATGACGTTAAACACCATCAACCAATCAATTAATCAATTAATTAAACACCCGAGTTGACAAACCACCTAGTCGCCATCTATAAGCCACTGTTAATATCATATAAGTTATGTTTCCTAATCGTAATATTGGCCACTCAGCAAATAGTTACTTGATGCCGTTAACGCGTGCTATATCAAGCAATGGATTGAAAAATCTTGAGAGACTTACACTAATTGCTTAGATCATACAGTTTAACCACGACCTTGATGCACTCAGGAGTCAGCAAGTTTCCAGAAGAAGCGATGACTTTGGAGTAGTTTGCTATACAATCAGGCTCAATAGGGTAGTATATGTCAGGATCTCACTTGATGGTAATGGGTTGTTAAGTGTCAGACTTCAGAGAAATATCCACATGGCAATCCCTTTCCTAATCAAACTCATTGCTCTTTTCAGTCGTGGCTGTGTATTTAAGGCGAGGCTCTAGTTTTGTCTTCAGACGAAGCATTTTAGCTGAGCGTGGGCGAAAAGCTGCTATATATAGGCAGTCAGGCTCAGAGAGTCAGAAGCACATCCGCTAACCGGATTATTATGCCCAACAACGTAGCATATGAAAATACTCATATTGCGCAGTTTTATAACCAATGATCCGCCCTTTTGCAACATTGTGCCTGAAATGGAATTAATGTTTTTTGCTGCTGATGCTTTCTCTTACTTGCAGCGGGCAAGACCTATATCTATGCGTCAATAAAAACTAGATAAACACTGGTTACTGAGCTTCCTAGTAGTACCGCTATATATGCCAACACTACGTTATAATTAATCTTGAGAATGATGCTATCGAAGACTCCCGCTCCTCTCATTAATCTTGACGTATTCAGGATCCTTCAAACATCAAATCATCTTAATGACGGCTATTCCAAGTTGCTCACTACGACACCAACGATGCAATGTTGACGAAGAGGTTGATCAACTCTTTGATCGCCGCTTCGAAGGAGCTATCGACAGGACGAAAGCCGCATTGTGAATAATTAGATTTCAAGCCTATATCATCGATAATGGAATTTCTCGCATGGATGAATCGAAGCATAGGACTGTCGCAGGCTCAGGCATTTTGGCGCTGCTGAGACTCTCACGTGACATCGACGGGTCCTTCCTTCCACAGATCGTTCCCGAGTCGTTTGATGGCAAGTGATATAATTCAAGAGTGATCGCGCCTGCACATCTTGCAGAGCAATAGCGAATGGGTTTGAGTAGGTAAGTACCTAGATTGGTTGTACTTACCTCTGTGCACATGACACGAAAGAGCCGTCTTCGTCTCCGGATCCTCGCGTAGCCTGTGAGCCTCAAGATCGCCACACATTACAATGACTGCTTCACTCAAAACGTCTTCAAAGATGGTAAGAGTAACGTGTGAACAGAGTGTCTCCATGCAGTATGGAATGAAGCCGGCGGAAACTAGCAAATCCATGGATTGCAAAGCTTCTCACTCCATGACCCAGACCTGCGACGACGCAAATATCACAGACCCCGAGTCGGATTCGGGTGTGTCTGAGAGTGGACATCATGACTCCCTGGAATGTGACCCCAGTCCGCCATATGTACGCACCGTTTGCTTTATCGGAGCGGGATACGTTGGTAAGTCAAACAAAGTAGGATACTGCACTATCCATCGGCTTGATCTACTTGAGCTTCTAGCACTGTTACTGATGTTATATTAGGTGGTCCAACTGCGGCAGTCATCGCATATCAAAACCCCAAAATTCACGTCATTGTTGCCGACCGGGATGAAGAACGGATTCGACGCTGGAACTCCGCTCACTTGCCCCTCTACGAGCCAGAACTTGAATATCTTGTGCGCATTTCGAGAGATGGATCTCGAAGGTTTCTGTTTTTGAATAAGCCAGATGCAGGACCCTCGTCAGATATTGCTTCTTATGACCAGGAAATCCATCCATCTTATCCCCATTGGGTGGCGGTTGAGGAGAGGCCGGCAAATCTATCTTTCACCAGTGAAGTTAAAAAATCTATAAGCCAAGCCGATATCATCTTCATCACTGTCAACACGCCTACCAAGTCGAATGGCATGGGTGCCGGTAGTGCGACCGACATGACAGCATTTGAGGCTGCTACGAATATAGCCGTGCACCATGCTCGAGCTGGAGCGATCATAGTTGAGAAGTCGACGGTGCCTTGCAGGACTGCTCAACTCGTATAGGATACGGTCGGTCGTATACTGTCTTGATACGCTGACTCTACCGCTAACATCTATAGATGTCGATGCATCGCCCTGCCGGTGACTTCGAAGTTCTGTCCAATCCCGAATTTCTAGCTGCAGGCACAGCAGTGAATGATCTACTACACCCAAGCCGCGTGATAATTGGCCATTCTAAATCGCTATCAGGGCGACATGCTGCGTATACTCTAGCAAGTATCTATAGGAGCTGGGTTCCGAGCTATCGGATCATCACCACGGACGTGTGGTCTTCGGAGCTTGCAAAGCTTGTGACTAATTCCATGCTTGCGCAGCGTATCAGCTCCATCAACTCCATCTCAGCTATTTGTGAGAAAGTTGGAGCTGATGTACACGAAGTAGCTGCTTGCGTTGGCAGAGATCCCCGGATAGGTCGTGAATATCTGCGAGCCGGGATTGGCTTTGGCGGAAGCTGTCTCAAAAAGGATCTTCTCAGTCTTGTATATCTAGCTGATTCTCTACAACTGGACGAAGTTGCCGAGTATTGGCGCCAAGTGATCGAGATGAATAAGTTCCAGCAAGACCGCTTCACCAAGCGCGTTATCCAATGCCTCAACAATACATTAGCCGGGAAAAAGATCACTGTTTTGGGCTATGCTTTCAAGGCACATACGTCTGATACGAGAGACTCGCTAGCTTTAAAGATCATCAAGACACTATTGCAAGAGGACCCAGCAGAGATCGCCATTTTCGATCCACTGTGCGATCCCATTCTTATCCGAAAGGAAATTGAGGCTCTCGAAAACGTTCGGGAGTCCCAGAATAAGCTTTGCAAGATCGTTGAAATATATGATGACCCGTACGAAGCTTGCTCGGCGTCCAATGCTGTGCTTATCACGAGCGATTGCGAAGAATTCCGAAGTACCACACGCCTAAGAAACGAACAAAACCGGCTGTTCGAGGTTGACCCAAGGCCATTCAGGACATCTACACTAACAGAGACGGAATTATTCTCTCTGCACTATTTCCTCTCCAGTTCGTGCCCTTTCGGCCATGAGCATGACGATCCTTTGCAAAGGTTGCAAGGGAAACCTCCGTGTGAGGATAACTGCCCAGACTGCAATGCACTCGCACGCACCCATTCGAGACGTGGCAATCAGACCAAACGTAAAAACGAGGGCAGGCTTCATTGGGACATAATCGCAGGTCTTCTCAAAGAACCAAAATGGGTATTTGATGGAAAGGGGGTCATCGACCCAGTGAAGTTAGATCAATTGGGGCTCAAGGTTGAAAGCATTGGTCGTTGATGTCTTCTGCCATTTCCTGCAGATGTGTTATCATACATGTGGTATAAGATCATTTTCGGCCTCAGCTCTTCTAGCTATACTGTGCAGCAAAAGCTTCTCAAAGTATGGCGTGACTACTTTGCTAGACTGAAATATCTCCGCACATCCTGCTGCTTTCTCTCGGTTTCCAGTGAGCTTGACGTCTTTAATTTTCAAGTCATAGGCCCATAATCTAGCATATTATACCCAGCGCTCTTTCTTCAATCCAGCTTGAGGGGGCTCTAGAATGCCGAGACACGCATTTTCCGGGACATTAAGCTGGGCGGACAACATTTCCCGAGTCCTACTACACGTGATTTTCATCTACCTCATGGGTGCTCAATGACTTTTTAAATGAACTCCAAGCACGTCAGTCTGTGTCGAGTGTATACACGGATTGGGGACCACGGCTGAAAGTCTTGAATGTGCTATCGTCATTGCTGGAGTCACCTCTACTTACGACTCTGGCCAATGTCTCTCTTAGCACGCGTTCTATAATCGTATTGAAGAAAGGTTGGATTGACTTACGTGCGCTTGAGTGATACGAGAAGTAATGTACAGGTCAAGACACATAACAGTTCAAGACCTCCTCGACGGATCCCAATTGGTTCTCATATGCCCGTCATACATTGGAGACATATCACTGCGCGTAGTTACGCCAACATACGTGATAAATGGAGCCAACACCATGCGCTCGGCTGGGACAGCGCGAAGGCAAACAAGTGTATCCTGCCACCCGTGAGATCAAACATAATCCTATTGTATCAGTTACATTCGGGATGACCTTGATTCTCCTTCGGGAAGAAAATTACTTGTGAGCACGGTGATGAGGCGCCGATAGCGCAACATAGGTATAGCTGGCGGTTACCAGAAGAAATCGGGCATCGCGTCGCGTGTCTCAGGTGTGTATGTTGTGTCGCAGCAACACGGCTTTTGTTGCCTAGAGGTACGCCTGCTAGTAGTATGAGATGAACTTTCTTCGGGATTGTGACGATTTCTGGTGATTTTAGCAGAGGCATCCATTCATAGAGCGCCTTTGGCTAGTTAGTTGGTAAGTGTCTTCGTAACCCAACTCTCCGCGAAGTACTTACTCTTTTCATCGTTATGTGGTGATTCTTTCTTCTTCTTCACCTCTCAATTCCTTTTTTAAAAAAATTCTTATGATCATAGACATTTTACTACAGCATTCACTGAACCCTCGACTGTCACTGCCAAGGGCCCGCTAAAGTCGAGGGCGCATCGAGACCCTAGGACTGAATGAGTTTACTTTCTCTGAAACCCGGGATAGAGAGCACGAGGTTTCGGTGAAACCTCCTTGAACGCGTGGAGGAACACAACTTCTCGTCAGATGATTGATCACGGCACCTGTTCTGCATGCTAATCTACTCAAATCAAATCCCACAGTCGTATAACACAAGTCGCACAAACAATTCCCAGCAAACACACAGCTGAAAACCAACTCTCTTAAAGAAATACCCACCACCTACAGAGACTCATCTCGCTTGGGAAATTCCCGGAAGTTGCTTGACCCTACTCGCCATCCTTTATTACTGTGCTAATTATATTAGATAGCATCACACAAATTCGCCACCTTAAGTTCGACGCGTAATCGAAGAATCCCTTCCCTATATCCCCATCCACTTAATCCCTCGCTAAACCCTACGGGCAGCGGCACATACACCCAACCCAACCCAACCCAATCCCACAACGGCGCCCCGGCTAGCGACAATGGGCGACGTGCCCGTCCGCCAGGTAGACTTCGACTGGCGCATCAAGCCCCCGGCGACCGTCAAGGTGAACCACACGCTGACCGTCGTGGGGCGGATCCCGGGAGTCGTCGGCCTGCAGGTCCTCGAGGCCATCCTCCTCGACGAGGCGTCGGGCGAGCACGTCGAGCGCTTCGACGGGCAGGGCGCCTACACGAGCCCCGGGTTCAACGACGACAGCACAGAGTGCACGTACGTCTGGTTCTTCGTGCGGCTTGAACGGCGCGGCCGGAACAGGATCAAGTTCCGCATCAGCTGGAGCCGCGGGCGGGAGCTGTTTGGAGCGACGGAGACGTTCGAGGTTAGGGTCGGGGATAGTTATGATTCGCCGTTTTATAGTAAGTTTGTTTGGTTCCCTTTTCCGTCTGATATCAGACTTTTGAGCTTTGGAGATTGGAATGATATCTGTAACAGTTTGCTGACACAATTATGAAGCTCTCGAGGAGGTCGATCTGTTAGAGGTGCTCTTTAGCGGGGAGTTCCGTTCTCTGTAGGCGAGGAAAACTAATTAACACGAATTTATAAGTAAACGTCTATGAAGGGAACGGCTAGGAGGAAAACAGTTTCCGAGAATAATGGTTGCGAAGAGAAATACTATGAGAACGGGGTTTACGACATGAGCGGTTACAATGAATCATAGGTGCATTGTCCATTGTAAGTTTCGCGATCAGCGCCCCTATCATGGCGTATACCGTGTTCTGTGTTTATGTGCTGATTGTGCAAAGACAGCGCGACTAGAACCCAGAGTAGGGAGCTTACCCTGACTTGGCGTACACACCTCTTCCGAGGTCTTAATGTTAGCTCAATACAAAAGATAAAAAAAGAATAATTTTTATCATGACTAGCTAGAACTGCCAAAGTCATAACTAAAGATCAAATAATATATGCCCAGAGTATAAACTGTCATAGACATGCTTAGAAGGCAAAAAGGACAAGTTCTACGCTAACATTAACGATCCTAGCGGAGGTAAAGGAGCCAGCATAATAGAGCTTTTCTACCTTCACATAATTGTAGCAAGCACCAATATTTAGGACATCGTAACCGGCATCAAATCCTACCTAATAATAACCCGGACCCTGTCGCATGAGAACACCAGTTCCCAGTTCCCAGTACATATCATTGCTAATCGCACCCATATTCTACACAAAAAGCCTTGAAGCCTTTAGCAGTGTACTACCGAAAGGTTGTATGTATGCATAGTGCAGACTCATATTTCAAAGATCTCGCCCGCACCATACCCACCGCCTCCTCTCCGCCCATCGACGAGGTCCAGCCTCCAGCCCTCCCAGTTCTTCAGCCCGCGCTTCAGATCTTTGATGCGCTCAAGTCTTCTTTTAGCATCCTCTTGCTGTGCGCGCTTGAAAGCCTCCTCGTCAAACTCTATGTCGTCATCATCGAGTAATTCGTCATGGTCTTCAGGGGTAACGCCCGCCAGAGCATTAATGCCGCTGGTCAGGTAATCGCTGAAGCCCTTGTTGCTAGCCTTGCGCGTCGAGTTGGGGGATACGGGACGGTTATTGTTGTTGTTGAGGTCGATGTTCGTAAAATCTTCCTCGGCACCAGGCTCCATGTCCCGCCGTCTCTGGTGCCATATACCTCTTCGCAGATCATAGTTTTCGGTCTCTAGATCTCGAATCTTCTTCTCCATGCGTTGTCGTTCTTCGTTCTCTAGCTCGTCCATGCCTTCGTCATCACCGCCGCCCTCGGCAGCATCCTTCTTCCGTAAGCGAAGGTTTTCTGCCTCGAGCTTCTCAATCTTGGATTGTGCCTCTTGTGCCTCCTTTTCGGCGCGCTCCTTGTCCTTTCGTAACGTTTGCGAACGGCTGTCGTTCTCCTTATGCAGATTACCTAATGCGAGTACCTTCTTCTCCAGAGCCTCCACCTTTTTCTCTAGCTCGGCCTTTTCGGCAGTGATTTGCTCAAGGCTTCGTTCTAAGGCATGTGATTTCGTCTCGGCGCTTGATCGCGCGCTACCCTCCTTCACTACGCGTTCTGTGGTGCGCTCAAGATTGCGTTTGAGATCGGTCAGCTCCCGCTGGGCTTTCATGGCAGCTTGCTCTGATCGAGCAAGCTTTTCTTCCAAGGCCACAATCTGCTCTCGATCTGTGCCTCCTGCCGTCGCTTGTCTCTCGGCCTGGGCACGAAGACGCGAGATCTCCAATTCCATAGTCTCGATCGTAGCCGACTTAGATTCAAGTTGTGCCTGGAGCTCATCTGCTGGTGTAGCGGTAGCTATAGAAGGTGAAGAGGCATGACGCTTTGTAGCAGCTGATTGAAGCTGTGTGTTCTGCCTTTGAAGCGCAGCAATTTCAGATTTCTGTAAAGC
Source organism: Xylaria sp. MSU_SB201401 (assembly GCA_002288965.1). NCBI lineage: Eukaryota > Fungi > Ascomycota > Sordariomycetes > Xylariales > Xylariaceae > Xylaria > Xylaria sp. MSU_SB201401. The sequence goes on along the minus strand of NPFG01000191.1, from coordinate 42,973 downwards.
TTGTAAGTGTGCAGTCCGAAGCGGACAAGGGGAGACGGTCCAACCTACCAATTTCTCTATCTGGCTATCGTCCGATCCGTCCCGGTCGGCTTCTTGGAGATCCGCAAGCTCCTCCTCGGCCTTCTTGTACCGCTTTTCCGCATCCCCGGCCTCTTTCGCGAGGCGTTTGTTCTCTTTCTCGAGATCTTCAATGCGCGCCACCTGTTTTCGGTAGATATCAGCCGCTGTCTCGCCTTCAGGGCTCAATGTTGGCGATAGGGGTCCTTGGCGAAAGGAAGAGGACCTGAGTTTGGATTGCTGCGATAGCGACGGTGCTGCTTGTGTGGGAGACGAGGGCTCTTCGGTGGCATCTGGGGCGGGCTCTTCAGGAGGAGCGGGAGCACTGGTTGTCGCTTCGGGTTTGGTCTCTGTCGGGGTCTCCTCTTCCTCCTTCTCTTTTGTCTTTTTTGCGCCGCCCGCCTTCTTGGACTTCTTTTTCATCTGCTCGACCTGGTTAAGGTATTAGCAATTCGATACACCCAGAATGTGGATTGCGTAGTGAAGCTTATCATACCCGCTTTCTGGCGGCGGCGAGCTTCTCAGCCTTCTCGGCGTCCGTTAGGTCCTTGTCGGCCATTTCCGACGACGGCGAGATAGCTAGCTAAGTGGGATGATGCAGTTCCAGAGCAACAATTATGTATACCGTTGCAAGCTAGCTTCAGATTAGACCTTGAAAAGTATATCGATCAACTGCTGATAGAGGTGGTAAGGTTGCGCTTGTATGTCGTTGTTAATGTGTCCAGAACTGGAAGCTTGACGTCGTCCCACCAGACCGCGCCAGAGCGGGCCCTTACGTTCATGGGATGCACGGGCCACATCGCTCCCAAGCTACCAGGTAGGTACGCTAACACGCAGCGGTTGGGCAAACCATTTAAACCTACCTAGGTACCTATATAGAAGCTTCAATCGGCCCGCCTATGGGATTTAAGAGACGCCCAAGGCAACTACAAGCCAGTACCTACATAAGAACTTAAACCCACTAGAGTGCCTTCCCTCAAACCTCGGAAGGTTTCATAGGTTGGCAATACCTTCCCCAGCAGCCAACGGTAAAATTGCTGTAAATAAAGTGTACCTACCTATTTGTCATACCTAATATGAGAAGAGTCTATGTTCCCTCCACTATCTCCCACTCATTCTTCTCCAGGCTCATCGCCACCATGACTGTCACAACCCCGCGACGATTCGCGCCCCTAGCGCATAATTCAGGACAGCAACACACGCACTTACCAAAACTACAAGGCGTGATATTTGATGTTGACGGCACTCTATGGTATGAAGATCCCACTTACATGTGCCCGTGTCTAGGTGTGTCATCGTGCAGGGGTGATAAACGGGTGGTTGCAGGGTTCAATAAGACAACTCTCATAAGACACTCATGATATAAGCTACAATAGCTTCAAGGGGCACTCACTTACACGTCCAGCAACCCCTAAAACCTACCACCTTATAAAAAATAAAACATTAGCTAACACAGATGAATAGTCTCCCCCAGAACTACATGTTCGTACAAATGCGCCAAGTCCTAGGGATCCCCAAACCCACCGACATCCTCACACACATCGCGCAGCTCCCCACGGCTCCCGAGCGCGATGCCGCGATGGAGTCGATCCGCGCCATCGAGCGTGAGGCCATGTCCTCGCAGGTCGCGCAGCCCGGACTAACCACATTAATGTCCTACTTACAAGACCGCGGCGTCCGCAAGGCCATCTGCACGCGCAACTTCGAGCAGCCGGTGACGCACCTCCTCAGCAAATTCCTAGCGGGGGTCGACTTCGCGCCCATCGTGACGCGCGATTTCCGGCCGCCGAAGCCGGATCCCGCGGCCTTGCTGTTCATCGCGCGGTCGTGGGGGCTCGTGCGCGACGCTAGTAGTAGCAGTGCGCGAGCTTCGCCGCAGACAGGGGCGCTGCTGGAGGCTGCGGCTCAGGGGTCTGAGATCGAGCGCGAGGGGGCGATGGGGCCGAAGAAAGGCGGTGGTGCTGGGGATGCAGGTAAGGTGGAGGAAGTGGGCGATGCCTCGACGCTGATCATGGTGGGAGATTCAATAGACGACATGACGGCAGGTAGATATGCGGGCGCGGCGACGGTGTTGCTCGTCAATAAGGAGAATGAGCATTTGGCTGAGCACCCACATACGGACCTTGTCATCAAGAGTTTAGACGAGCTGGTCGACGTCTTGGAGACTGGTTTCGTCGGGAGGGAAATACCGACATCTACTCCTTGAGGAACTCCCTATCATTCTACACAACATGAGAAATGTAGCTCATTCATAATACCCAGGATGGATTCTTAAGGGGACTTTGTAGGCATACACATGTATATACATCGCCGAGCCGAGCATAGGAATAAGGTTTTTTTTCCCCACTAATTTTGCTAAGCCAGTAAGAGACGGCTTTTCGATTACACTAAGAATAACGAGGAAGTTAAACGAAGCCGATTCACGTCAAGGAGCATGAAAGAAGGATAGTTCCGTTTGGGAAACATTTTCATTTTCGAGATCCGCTCTTAATGTAGTACTTATAACATGTTGAGTCATGCATCAAGCATACTCAAGAATAATTGTCTACATGAAGTAGATGGGGAACAACTGTTCCATTCCGCCCCTTTTAGAATCAGTACATGAGTCCTCCGTACCTATCATCTCAAGGTATCTGGTATCCTTTTAACTTTGACGCTCGTGATAGAATGGATTCGCAAGGGGGGAGAAAGCGCCTGTATCTGTAAGACAACTGGATTTCACCTCGACTCTAGGTAGCGCCAATTCTAGTGGTTTTAAAACTCCATGCATGCAGCTGTGCCTCTTGTACCCGAGCTACCAGGGCTCATCGGTTAGATCAATCATGTCGTGTCATTTGGAGCTTCGCCGCAGATACACGACGCGGGCTGGGTCAGTTAGACATGGATCCGCCTGCGCGATCGGCTCTATTTTCGCGGGTACCCCATTGCGCCGTAGTTACCGTTCGATGGCGGGTACGCCACCTGTCGGCGGCTCTCACCTCGCAGCTCGTCTGGTGTCTCTTTTCTAGGTGGAGGAGGAGGAAGCGGGCCGCCGGGTGCTGGTCTCACCGGTAGAGTGAACGTCCCGGCGCTAGCGCTAGCGGGAAGCTGGATTTCCGTGTGCCCAACCTTAGGTACAGATCCAGATGTCGCTGATCTCTGGCCCAGACCTGGATGAATGCTGGATCCACCCGCTCGCCCAATGCTCCCGGCCCCATTCCTTGTGGGCGAACGACTTGGTACGGGTCCGTAGTGATCTCTGGGTGAAATTATGGCTCCTGCAATGGGGATCTCACCAGAGGTTGGGGTATACGCCGAGTTGCTCTCTGCTTGCTGATTCGGCGAGTCGCTAGACCTCAGAAGCTCTTGAGTAGCAGGGGATAGCTGCGGTGCAAGATGTGATTTGCGGTTATCTTTCTCCATCATACCAACAGCCCATGCCCGGAGGTCGACAGGCGTCCGCTTGGCAGCCTGAACAAAAGCATCGTTGTCCTACGAAATTTTATTAGCTATAGGTCGATGCCATTAGAGCAAGAATGACATACGAAAAGATCCTGAGGCGTTGGGCGTTGTTCGGGTTCCTTGTATAAGCATTTCTGAATCATGTCTTCAAGAATTGCGGGGAATGCGTCGCTCTTTGGCAACTTGGGAGCAGGCTCGTGGACAATCTGCTGTAACAAGTCCAAGATACCAGCAGGCGCGCCATCTCCGTCAGATAACTGTTCGCTTGCAGCAAAGGGGAATTTTCCGATAGCCAACTCCATTATTGTTAGACCAAAGCTCCAGACATCGGATTTGACAGTATACTTCTCGCCCTGGATACGCTCTGGGGCCATGTATGTTGAAGTGCCAACAAAAGTATCGGCGATCGAGTTGACCAACTCACCCGAAACACCAAAATCGCAGAGTTTAATGTGGCCCTTAGAATTCGTAAGGATGTTTGATGGCTTGATATCACGGTGCATGATGTGTAGTTTTGAGTATAGGTAGGTTAGGCCACCGAGTGTTGCTTCGGCAATCTTTCCTAGCACATCAACACGAATGGGCCCAAAAACGCGCGACACCCTGTCTAGAGACCTACTCGCCTAGTTAGTCAGGCTGAAAGCGCGAGGTCAAGTTGTTGATACACACCCAACATCCATATACTCCATGCACATTATGACATCGTTGTGATCGTTTAAGAAGGCACCGTAGAAAGTTACGATATAATCGGATTGGCAGCCATGCATAATCTGCAATTCGCGCACGATCCGTTTTCGTAGTTCCTTGTTCGCCTCGACATGGATGACCTGGAACGCCATTTAGAGTTTCGCTTCACAGAATAGGGGAAGAGAGTCGGCTGCTACCTTTCGTGCCATGGTTGTGCCTGTGGGCAAGTGCTTGACCTTGCTCACGGTGCCGCCATTACCCGAGCCCAGTTCCTTCACAATCTCGAGATCCTCTTGGCGTATATCGAGGTTGAACTCGATTCCAATCTCTAGCTGTGCCTCATTCCCAACTTCCTCTGCCCTAGAACCTCCAGCGCCCCAACTTGAGCCGTTCCCCGAACCCGAGGAAGCAGCTAGTTTGGGTGGACCAAGTGCTAGGCCTTTGACATTTCTGCGCTTCATAGAGCGCGGGGCGAAGTTGGACTCGGACATGGCTAGCGATGTCGGGAATGCCCAGGTGGGAAGACTGAGCGAGAAGGCGTGAGCGGACGGAGTTTAGTTGAATGAATACAGCGGTTAGCGCTTCAGTGTATCGAAGTTACTGCGGTACAGATGTCGAGAGACAGACACAGTTGCATCGCCCGCAGAGCAGGAGGATCGTCGTAGCAACAGTGCGTGGCCTGACCTGACCTGACCTTTTAGCCCCTCACAGGGCGGGAGGGTGAGGTGGGAGGGGCGAGGCGCAAGGAGCGGCGCAGCGAATGATGGTCGAAGACGTGGTATGGATGATAACGCGGTGTAGAGAAACCGGCCTCGGCTTGATCCAAAAACTGGCCGTGTCGAACAGGGCAAGCTGCGAAGTCTATGGTTGGTGGTGATTGTGAACGAGAGAGTAGATAGGTACTGCCTGTCTGTCTGTAGATAACGGGTTATGGGTTATGGGCAATGGGGAAAAAAAGGAGCTCGGTTGAACGCAGGGGAGGGAGGGACTGCAGCAGCCCAGGTACCTAACAGGTAGGTACCTACCAGCAGGTGTTAGGGAGGCGTAGCGTAACACCGGATGCCAATAGTGATGTTTGACAGCGATAGTCGTCGCTGTGATAGCTGTTCTGAGGGTAGGTAGCGGGGCAGCGGGTTGGGTACTTGAACAAAAGGTGTGGTGGGATGGGCTGCGGGTCCCCTTGACCTTGCAAGGTCCCTACCTCACTTTGTTAGGCTGGTTCAGGTACCGATGGGGGACCAGTTGGTTGGACGGACGTTTTCTGTCTTGTGACGGTCGCAACAACAAGTCACAAACTATAAGACAATTGACTAAGTGGTGATACTACCACTGTATGAGTGTGAAATAATCAGGGTAAAAAGAGATGCGATGATGTCACGCATAAGATGAAGGAGAGACACGCTCGCTACATACCGTACCGGTCAGAGAGGGTTAGCCCCCTGAGTAACGTGGAAATGACACCCCAGGGGACGCAAGTGAGAGTACTGAAAATAGTAATTGTTTGAGATATATAAGACACATACCGAAGTCCTTATCAGCAATCCTCAAAAACTACTTGTGTTGGGCGCTTGTGTGGTTTTGCCATTGGATTGTTGTCGGCTTGGGGTTGCCCTTTTAGCCTTGTCATCGTTGAAGGTCACCGACTGAATGACTGACTATTTCAATTGCCACATGACTAAAGACATAGCATCGCCAACGAATGACGCCCACGGAACGACGTGTACCTAAAACCAACCTGTAAGTACCTACATTAGACATGTGTAGAGATGCATATCTAGATTGCAACTAGCAGCACACACCGTGGAAGAGGCGGCGAACCCAGCGAATCGAGACCATTCTTATGTTGCATCGTGATCGACAGCAGCCAAGTGGTGGTCAGCAAAGGCACAGAGTAGGGGTTAAGGTATAACATTACCCATTATCATGAATGTGATGTCAAGTGTGATGAGTCCCAATCCAACAGTCTCGATGCACAATGCAGGGCAGTAAAATACAAGAAACAAGACGTCTCTTACACCGCACTTCGAAAGGTACTTATAGGTACCTACCTGTATTTGATGTAGTGATGTACGCTGCGATACTTGAATGCCAAGTTGTACATACCTAGGTAGGTACGTAGAGGACGAGGCTATTTAGCTCATGGCTCACATGAGTTCATTTGGTCCAGATATGTAATTACCACCATCCATCATAGACAGAGGTATTGAATAGACTCGGGAATATAGAATTCAATCACGACACCTGGAGCTTCCACTATGCTTAGGCTAATGCTTGTCAATTAACAACAGCCTGACGGCTGAAAAATCGTGTCTTTAGCGCGTGTAGAAACTCTTAGCCCAATGCCTGCGCTGCGCTATCAGCTCGAAGTAGGTCGGAGTACCCATTAAACTTTATCGTAGCTAAGCAGCCTCTCTACAAGCATATGTGCTCCTCAATGCACCTGCCGAGCTTGCCTACTGCAAGTAGTATTTAATCGAGTGCCAAGCGGCAATTGCCTTGTGGCGCAGGCTATCCCGTGGCGCTACCTACCTTTGTTCATTCCTTCATTCAATAAGCTTCTCGACCAGGATCTTGTCGCGAGGCTGAGATCAGGCAACGCGACCGACAAATTTCCGAACTTGCGCAAACGGGCAGACAATCGTACACTTTCAATCCACCACGTCTGCCTTCTAGCGCTCGTCCCGTAATTACTAGTTTCCCTCTTCACTCACCGGACCTACTTTTCATCAATTTGCCCTTGTAGTTTAACCTCTCCTAATACGCGACAGCACTGCAATCAATCGTGCTAACGCACGCCGCTCCCTTTCTCCGCCATACGTCACCCGGTTCCTTCTATCTCCAGTTAATATGAGCAACGCAATGAGAGACCTCGTCATCGGCGAAGCCGAACTCGATGACGAGGAGAACGACGATTCTTTCGATGAAGAGACCGGGGAGACTCGCGAGAAGAACCGCGGCCGTGACGAGGACATGAACGACTCGAGCGAAGAAGAAGACGACGATGATGACGAGGAGGAGATGCAAAAGGTACTAGAAGCCGCTCTTTTATATCTTATTTTACTCGTAAGTACAGATGCTGACTGCGGGTGCATCATAGGTCCGCGAAGGATTTATTGTCGACGAAGACGAGGATGAAGAAATCGATGAAGACTCTGATGAGGAACGGAGAAGAAGAAAACGCAAGCGTAGACAAGAACGTCGAGAGGAAGAACTCGACGAAGAAGATCTAGACCTTATTGGTGAATCGATTCCAGAACGGCCAAGTCAGGTACGAACCATCCGTCTTTCTATCCATAGCCAAGTGCTAACACCGCGAGGAAGAGTAAGTTCAAACGGCTGAAGCGTGGCCATCGCGACGATGAAGCACGCGGTACCGAGCGCCGAGGACTTGACCAGATGTTCGAGGACGAAGACGAAGAAGTCGTAGATGACCGTCCATACGGTGGGCGATCGAACCGCGCCGCGGCCGACGAGTTTGAAGGCTTTATCGAGGAGGACTATCCCGAGGACGAGGACGAACTTCAACGCCAGAGAGAAGATGAAGAAGTAGCTCGGCCTCGTGATAAGGGTGTAGCCGGTACAGTCATCGATCGGACCGGCCTCGATAGAGATGCTTTGGAGGACATGGATGCCATCTTCGGCAATGGCGCTGAGTACGACTGGGCTCTCGAGGTAGAAGAGGACGAAGAGGTCCGTAAGCAGGAGGAACAAACTCTTGAGCTCAAAGACGTCTTCGAGCCATCCCAGCTTGCCGAGAAGCTACTTACCGACGAAGACAACGAAATCCGGTTTACGGATGAACCTGAGCGATTCCAGCTTGATCGAAAGCCATTCAAGCATCTGCAAATCTCTGCTGATCAATTCAAAGAGGAGTCACATTGGATTGCCAATCTCATGTGGCCTAAGAAGCAACTAGCCAGCGACTTACAAGTACCTTTCCACAAGGCTGTTGGTAAGGTGTTAGAATACTTTGTAGTAGAAGAGCTCGAAGTCCCCTACGTGTTCCAACACCGCAAAGATTACCTTATCCACGCCCGCAAGACACGAAATCCTGAGCACCGCGATGATCCAGAGGCGCCTGAATACATCGTTAATGCCGAGAAGCTACTTACACAAGACGATCTTTGGCGAATCCTCGAATTAGATATCAAATTCCGTTCACTTATCGAAAAAAGAAATGCCCTCGAAAAGATGTACGACAACCTGAAGGCTGCTGCGGAAATCGAGGATGATATGGTTCCAAAGATGATCGCCCAGGCCGTGGATATGGAGCAACTCCAAGATCTGCAAGACTACATCAATTTCCAGTATTCGTCGCAACTTAAGGACATTGCCGTCATGAACGGAAACACTAAAGCGACAAAACGGCCAGGCGCAAAATCCTCCGTCTTCGACCGCGTGCGGAAATCCAGAGCCTACAAAATGGTCAAGGCGTATGGCATATCTCCAGACAGACTAGCTCAAAATGCGCTGCGTGAAGGCCAGAAAGTCATTTCGGATGATGAGCAGAGCTTACCGATCGACTTAGCCGATAGTCTCACCGATAGCGATTTCCCGACAGGTGATCAAGTCCTGTACCATGCGAGACAGACCTATGCAGAGGAGTTGTTTATGAGCCCAAGAATGCGCAAGCATTTCCGGGCACAGTACTATCAAATGGGCGAGGTCAGCTGTCGAAGGACCGATAAAGGTCTTCGTAGAATTGACGAGGCGCATCCTTACTACGAGATCAAGTATCTCATCAATCAAACCATTGCGGATTTAGCGCGTCGACCGGAGCTCTTCTTGAAGATGATGAAAGCAGAAGAGGAAGGACTGGTGGAAGTGACAATCCGTCTGCAAAATGAGCGAGAGTTCCGCCGGCAACTCCTCAACGAGTTTGCCTCCGATAATTACAGCGAACTCGCCGATGCTTGGAATGATGAACGTCAGAAAGTTCTTGATGTAGCTTTTCCGAAACTTGAAAGGGTCGTTGTCAAGGGAGTAAAGGATTCCCTTCGTACAGCATGTCAAGAAGAAATCTTGAAATTATGCCGTGAGGAATACCTAAAGAGACTCGATCAAGCTCCACTCAAACCCAAAGGTATGATTTTAGGCACCACACCACGCGTGCTCGCGTTGTCAAATGGGATGGGAGATCCTAATCGAGATCCTATCTCCTGGGCTTGGGTGGAGGAAGATGGTCGCGTTGTCGATCATGGCAAGTTTGTAAACCTTGCACGTGATGAAAATCAGCGCGAGGTCTTCGTGGACCTCATAGAGCATCGGAAGCCAGACGTTATTGGCGTCTCCGGTTTCTCAACGGAAACACACAGGCTTGTCCGGGATCTTGAAGCACTTGTGCAAGAGAAGCGTCTCATGGGTCCTGAGTACCTGGACACGGACACAGATGACTACCGCACCGACCCGCTCGATGTAGTTGTTGTCAACGATGAAGTGGCTCGCCTCTACAAGGACAGCCCGCGAGCTCAAGCGGAACACCCTACTTTGAGCTCTGTCACAAGGTACTGCATCGCCCTAGCTAAATACCTACAGAACCCCATGAAGGAGTATGCCGCGTTAGGGAAAGATGTAGCTACACTACTTTACAACCCGTGTCAACATTTACTCCCCCAGGATAAGTTGTGGAAAGTACTTGAGACATCCATGGTTGACATGGTCAACCTCTGTGGCGTTGACATCAATGATGCTGTCAGCGATCCGTACACAGCGAATTTGCTTCCTTATGTTGCTGGCCTAGGCCCCCGAAAAGCCACTAGTGTCATCAAGACTATCAACACTAACGGTGGCATCGTCAACACTCGTGAGGAACTCGTCGGCGACCCAGACAACAAAAAGCTGCCGGTTGTCGGGCCTCGAGTTTGGAACAACTGTGCTAGCTTTTTATCCATTGAGTTTGATTCTACGAATCCTACATCAGAACCGTTGGACAATACCCGTGTCCACCCCGAAGACTACGAGCTTGGTCGCAAGATGGCTGCTGACGCTCTAGAGTTGGATGAGGAGGATGTCAAGGCAGAGACTGACGAGAACGGGCCCGGCGCTATTGTTCGCAAGCTGTTCAGGGATGACGAACAGGAGAAGGTTAATGAACTGATCCTGGAGGAATACGCCGAGCAGCTGGAAAAGAACTTTAACCAGAGAAAGCGTGCTACCTTGGAGACAATCAGAGCAGAGCTGCAGGTCCCATATGAAGAACTACGGCGACCTATTGCTCCCCTTTCATCAGACCAGATTTTTGTCATGTTTACCGGCGAAACCAAAGACTCGCTCGCTGAAGGAATGAACATTCCTGTCAACGTGCGTGTTGTGAAGGAAGACTTCGCTATTGCCAAACTCGACTGCGGTATTGAAGGAAGGATCGAAGCTCATGATGTCAATTTACGGAACGGTTCGATGCGTGACTCAATACATGTTGGTCAAACCGTCCAGGCCAAGCTCATTGACCTCAACCGCAAAGAATTTCACGCGAAACTCTCAGTGCGGAAGGAGGTCGTATCAAAGCCTTACAAACGAACCTTGGATTATGACCAGCATAGCGGTACCTGGGATAGTAGATTGGAGGACCAGGATAAGGAAGACTTGAAAGAGAAGGATAAAGTTACCGGGCGCACGCAAAGAGTTATTAAGCATCCCCTATTTCGAACTTTCAACTCGACGCAGGCTGAGGAGTATCTTGGATCCCAAGCATCCGGCGACGTGGTTATACGTCCTTCATCCAAGGGGCACGATCACCTTACTGTCACCTGGAAAGTTGCTGATGGCGTCTTCCAGCACATCGACGTACTCGAGCTAGACAAAGAGACCGAGTATACCGTCGGCAGGCAGCTCCGCATTGGCGGTAAATATCAATACAGCGATCTGGACGAACTGATTGTGGACCACGTAAAGGCCATGGCTAAGAAGGTCGATGAACTCATGGGCCACGAAAAGTTCAAGAAGGGGAGCCTCGCAGAATTAGGCAAGCGAACTATCCCCTTCCCCTATCGAATTATGTCATTTAGCATCGTACTAACAATAAGACAGAGCGTTGGTTAACTTCCTACTCCGATGCCAACCCGAACCGCTCTATCTACCGGTTCTGCATCAACCCTAAGCATCCCGGCTACTTCCATCTGTGTTTCAAGGCCAGCCGCAGCTCTCCTATTGGCATGTGGAACGTCAAAGTGGTTCCCCACGCCTTCGAGATGATGAAGAATCAGTACCCCGATACCCGGGCCCTCTGCAATGGTTTCAAATTGAGGTTCAACAGCGAAATCCAGAGAATGCAGCAAGTAAGGAGGTAAATGGAGGGTACATGAAGTGAAAATATGAAGTATGCCACCACGTAGGCCCTTTTCCTTACCTGTAGTTTAGATTGCTGGTCTCTATGGGATGGGTTCTTGGCGATTTGATATATTACTAGTAGTACTACGTTAGTTATAAGCACTTGAGATAGTGCGCTGCGTAGTGCGTTTCCGGCTACAGGAGCGTGTAATGATATTCTATGTATCCATGATGCATACATTTATTTAACCTTAGAGGTTTCCTCCGTTTGCATGGTGCAGTTCGGATTAGGGGCTGCTTAAGTGTATTCTTGTTATTCAGTGTCCCTTCTTAGATCACGCGGCCCTGAAGACAGGACGATGCGATGTCTGGCCCCTTTCTTTGCATCGAGTTCTCTGATATCCTGTAGCATATCGTTCCGTCTGTGTGATGTTACGATTTCAGTATTGTGTCAGCATCGTTAGAAGCCTTGACGGCTTCGGTGAGCATGATACCAGCGCCGAAGCCGTTATATATGTATTCAAACGATATTAACATTCACGTTCCTATCTCATAGTACTATAGTAAGAGATTGAATTTTTTAAATTTTTTTTTTTTTAAGTACTGTCGACCTACTGAGAATGAATAAGAACAGCATAAGTCTTATTCCCTGGCCGTAACCCTACTATTGACTTCTGTCCCTAGTAGTACTGCACTCATTGAGCGACCTAACACTGAAGGACCAGGGAACAAGTATATCATGATTTACGCGGGCGGGATTCCACAGGCAATACCTAATTCAACACACAAGGGTTGGTTAGAACAACCTTTAAGCAACGAGGGTATGGCTATGCTTTGCAATGTATTTTCACTTTGACATGCAAAGGTCATTATGGCGAGGTCGGCCTGTTCAACGGCTTTTCCTCAACTCGGTAGAAACGCGGGAAGTATCAACTTCACGTTAGAGGAGAAGAAACTAGCAGAGAATGGAAAGGTCATTTACTCTTCGTAATTGTGAGGCGTCCGTCAACGTCTTAATTATGTTGATAGATTTTTTTATTCTCCCATATTTCCAGATGCAGAATTAACACTAGATTGACCGCTCAAAGCCTCGCGTTTCTGTGTACCTATAATATAGTACATTGAGTCGAGGGCCTCCATCTTCCAATCTCCATTTCACTCATTGTCCCGGAAAGTGTCCAGCTCACCATAGCCCAGCTCGTCTTCTAGTATTACCATACACCAACATAATCCGATCTCCGCTCAAGCCCTCCTGCTTCATCTAGAATAATTTTTCCGTCAAGAACTCGATGTTAAAGCCCTTTATTCTCATGAGGGCGAGCTTGCCAGATGTTGAGTGCGCAATGTTCCATTCCGTAGGAATCTGTCTCAACTCGCGTCCGTCTTCTAGACTTCTCACGGTAGTCTTCTCGTGCGCTGCGTCACCGAAAATGGCGAATTTGTGTCCACGTGCTGCTATGCACCAGGTCGCGTCAAATTCAGACAGAATAACACCTCTATCCAAGTTCAGAACAAACGCCCTCCTGTACTTGCCATGTTTGTCCATTGCAGCGTCCTTCTGGCGCGGCCGCCGCATGGTGCCAATGACTATCAACGAGCGGCTGATACCGTCCACTAATATATTAGATATAGATGTAAGTTCTGCCGGAATTATATAACGTGCAGTAACCGTAGCGCCTATTAAAGCGGCCCAGCTACGTTTCATCGAAGGAAGGCGAATAACATAGCCCATCCATGACGAAGTTCGCTGTGGTGACTTTACAAAACGAGATAAAAAATTGGTCGAGGAGACCGTGCGTCCACACAAGATAAATATTTCCTCTTCAGACACGAACTCCAGCCAGTCGACATCATAATCCTTTCCTATGGGCCATTTGTAGGCTGCCCTCATCACCCTGACAAGCGATATTGTCCGAATATTTGACGGTTCGGCAAGGTCTACGGCCATGAGGTGGTTGCGATCGCATGCATACATGATTGTAGAATCGGGTACAAAACGAATGTTACAATCCAATCTATGGTGAAGCATTGTCCGCGATAGACGGACGCAAACACCCGGGGCCCATTCCCACAACTCCGCCCGGTAATACAGCACTTCGATAAGAATAAATTTTGGGTTTGCAGGGCAGAACGTCACGGTCGTGTTCAAAGGTATGAGTCCCGGGGATTGCTCTTCTAGGGTCGCGTTTTTAGGGCCGGCTCGAAGAATTGGCAGAGACACGCGGAGTTTCCCCGTGCGAGACGACCAAAATCTCAGCACGCAGTCTTCGTGTAGAGTGGCCCAGGTTTTAATGGTCGCGCAGTAATCACCAGTGACGAATTCAGAATTACATGGCGATGAAATTACTGGTTCGTGGTCACTCTGACTCTGCTCATTGACTGCTGATTGGTTGGGCTCCCGAAACTGCCCTCTTGGAAAAGCCATACTATCGTTTTCGTCATCGTCATCGCAGGGTGTCCCAGCTACGCCGTGAAGGGGCTGAGGCAGCTCGCTCGTCTCGACGCCGAGCGCATCGGCCACAGACTTAAATGACTCTGGCGTGTGGCCTCTGTCGCCACGTTTGGTTACCGAGGGCGAGTTTCTGGCGGACGAGAGATAACCGCTGTATTTACGAGGCAGCTGCCTGGCCCCTTGGGCGGATCTGATCTCACGGTTGCCCGGTATATCTCCTCCGCTTCCCGATGAACCCTCATCACTAAGGGAAAATGTAGGTGTTTGACTGCCAGTAGAGGAATGTGGTTGTTTAGAGGCAGCCGAAAGGTTGTCAAACCCCCGTTGCTCTTTAGGACGCTCAGGGAGACTGTCCATATCCGAAATGCCGCCGAATTCTTGATCAGCCACGACGGTTTCCGCGTAATGAGTCAGATTATCAAGCCACTGCTCAAGACGAAGTTGGTCCGGATCCGATGACAGGCCAGGCTGGAGCTGATTCCGTAGTTTATAGATCTCATTCAGTATTTCGCTAGTGTCACGCTTAATTTCGACAGTATTATCTTGGATTGTCTCCGTTGTCTGCCTAATCTCCCGCGTTATAGATCTAAAAAACTAGGGTTAGGTTGTGTAGTTGAGCATGTCAAAGGCGACAATTGGATTGCGAAAAGCAGGGGCTACGACGAACAGATTGATAGTCTCAAGCGCAAGGCTAAGGCCGCTCTTGAACGCTTCGAGCTGAACTTTCAATCCTGTCACTTTCTCCTTCTCAACCAGCGTCCAGCGTAGGGGCCCGGGTTTACCACGACATTTCGCGAGAGTCTTTTCGATCTGTTGCACGGTGGTGGTGCAACTCGTTAGCATAGACTGAACCTGTGCTTGCAGTGCACTCGGTAAACAGTCTTTCATAGCTGACGCATTCTCATCTTTTATAAGTTCAAGTATCAAGGTGAGCTCTGACAACTCTCCTGTGATCTGGCTCAGATCCGCCCGGGCCTCTTTACAGTCCCGGACGAATTTGTATATTGCAGTCACGGTCTGTGTGGTCGCTGTGATGACCGCTATGGCGCCACTGGCTATCGAAAGGGGGTCGGCCATGTTGTAAGTGACATTCGACGGTATTGAAACCTGAGACGAGCGAAGTTTTTGAGATGAGAGAACGGCTCATTAGAAGCTATCCAAGTCATCGAGGCCGCCAACTAAACCGCTCCAATGCTGCGAGGGGTAACGCCTCGTCCAGCCCCTATTGGTGGCCTGCCGTGGCTATGCCTGCGTGACCGGTATAACGCGCATGCTTACTGTCAAGCTACATGTAAAGCGTGGAAGCTACAGGCTCTCATCATAATCTAGGTAGACAGTTCGGAAACCCACATTCAAGCTGATGAGATGAATAACTGCTAGATAGGTCACCCAATTCACTCTCCGTTGCGTCCTCACTGCAGACATGGCGGCGTACGAGACGACTCGGTTACAACGGCTAGGAAGTTGGTCGTGTTATACTTGTGCGCACATCTAAGCGTAAGTGCCATCTTCGAGACCTTGGCGGCAGAGCAGCTCAATCTTACAACTCGAAAGCTGATGGAGAAGGCGAGACCGAAGTGAGGTCGAGTGGCTGTTTGCACCGTTTCGGCCGAGTTTGATATGGCAGGTATCTAGGTTAGAGGCTAAGCCTACCAGGTACCTACCTCTAAGGTATCCAAACCAGTATTACTTGACGCAATATATATATATATATATAGTTATCTATTTCGTTTAAAACCATAGTGTAATAAGGCACGGATCTATCTGTCCAATTAAAGGGACATGGTGAACGTGTTGTAGAGGAGTTTACTGCTACAGTCGGTAGAGTGTGAAGTATGCGTAGTAGTAGAGTAGGGCCAATAGCGCTCAAGCCTTTTTCTCACTAACTGATCACTAACTACCTACCTAGGTAGCTAAACTTGGCTAGACCCAACCACCTAGTCTAGATAGGGTACTTTAGCGGATGATCGGCCTTGACGGCCTTGAACGCTGTACAGTACCTCGGAGGTCAGATTGGCTGCTGCCTGTAAGATTGGTGCTGATGAAGACCAGAACGCGGAATTGTGCTTCTGTCAACTGACTAACTGCTGTCTATCTCCTTCTTTTGCCTCGTCGCGTGACAATTGCCGACAGAACAACG
Source organism: Xylaria sp. MSU_SB201401 (assembly GCA_002288965.1). NCBI lineage: Eukaryota > Fungi > Ascomycota > Sordariomycetes > Xylariales > Xylariaceae > Xylaria > Xylaria sp. MSU_SB201401. The sequence goes on along the minus strand of NPFG01000191.1, from coordinate 26,930 downwards.
AACCCATCCTCGATCGCCGACGCTTCCGAGAACGACGCGTGCTTCTCCCTGCCGGACATCCACGTAGGACATGGACGTGTGAACGAACCTCCATACGCAGCCCTTACCTTCGCCCGGTCTTGCCATTCGTTTTGCGACACGAATCATTATTGAAGATGGCCGGTATAGAGCGTCTTGAAATTCATAGCAAGGTGTGACTGCGCCTCCCGCCATGAGGAACACGTAGCATTCGAATGCTAACAGCCTCGTCATCTCTAGTCCTACATCGTGCGATGGGTCAAGGTCGAAGAGGGCCATACTCTGTCCTGGAGTATCCAACCAGATAGAAAGTCAATGTAATGGCAGACCCCAATTCTTTCTGCTTCCTTCGTTTCCTTCCTCGGCCTGTTTGCTGATGAGGACTCCCCCTTTGTTTTATAGTAACTTCGGCATCGTCAGGCACCCCGGCTCTGGTGCTACGAAATTCCACTCCGTATCTGGCGACCTAGACACCTCCGTTGAACAACTCGATACCACCGAAGGCGGCGGCAAGAATGGCCGTTCCGCTAAAAAGGATGCGAGCACGGCGCGCGAACAATTGGCCAGGAAGGGCTTTATTCTGGTAAAGTGGCATGGCAAGTGCGAGGCAGACAAGGTCTCCATGGGCACATACGATGTAACCGCCAATCAAGGAGGCATGTTTGGTCTGGTTTTCGATAATACATTCTCCAAGCAGACATCCAAGACCGCGACCCTGGTTATACTCTCCTACCCTACCAATGCACCACCCCAGGGCGCTCACTATCTGCCCAACATGCAGGCTCATCCAACTGCGACGGCAAGCAAGACGAGCTTGGGAAAACCAAGTCCTCATCTCGGTGCTGTTACGGCAGACTCTGCTGAGAGCCTCCATAGCCACCCCCCCGGGGAAATGGCCTCGCCAGGTGCGAAACGGAGCGATGCGACGGGTTCAACGTCACCATACCACACGGGCACCCTGCATAAGAGGCGGAGGAAGAAGGGGCAAGGCTATGCTCGCCGCTTCTTTTCGTTGGATTACTCGTCATGCACGCTTTCTTATTATCATAACCGCAACAGCTCGGCCCTCCGCGGCGCTATTCCTCTGAGTCTAGCTGCCATCGCCGCTGATGAGCGAAGACGGGAAATCACAATTGACTCGGGTGCTGAGGTTTGGCATCTTCGCGCAGCTAATGACAAGGAGTTCAAGGAGTGGGCCCAGGCTCTCGAGAGAGCTAGCAGAGTGGCAAGGGGGCTCGAGTCGGCGCCGGAACCCAGCCAAGTGCAGCGCGAAAGGCTAACTGTGCCCAATGCTCAGCATGCCTCCATCCCGAATACCCAACAAGAAGAGGATCGAGATTGGCAACAGGTTGAAACCCTCGTGAGCCGTATAGTAGGCACGCGGGATGCCCTCCGCCGCCTTGTTAAGGACATGGCAACGGAGAAGCAATTACAGCGGCCTGTCAGTTCTCATCTATCACCTGGTAGTACAGATATCTCCGAAGAAGGCGACGGCTATTTTCCGACAGCACAGCAGGAGAAGAGACATTTCTGGAAGAGAAAATCAAGCGCCTCACTACGCACACCGGGTGTGTTAGCACCAACAGTTTCGTCGTCTTTGGCCGTACCGGTGCCAAGCTCGGTCACATCTGCCAAACCCAATGGGGCGAACAACAAACGTTTATCCAGGGGCGGTAGCCAAGCGGAGAAAAGCACAGAGGACCATTGTGCCGCACTTCTGAATGATTTAGACTTGGTGGTGGCAGACTTTACCAACCTTCTTACCAATAGCAAAAAACGCCGATTACCATTGTCGAGGGCGCCTACAGCAAGAAAAAGCATGGAATCGACACTTTCTGCGGACGAGTTCTTCGATGCTGAGGCGGGAGAACCGAGTAATAACGGGAGTGTTCTTGTGATTGATCGTCGTGAAAGTGATGCAGAGTCTCCTGAGTCAGTGGCGGATGAGGCCTCTATCGACGATGTTTCATCGGTGTCCTCGATTGAAAGTGATGCTGAAATAGGAGACAAGAGCGGCGTGGCGGCTCTTTTCCCGCTGCGGCCAAAGACACTGCACCCCTTACCTGTCGACATATCCGTCGATCGCCGTAAAACTATCCCCCCGGCTACTGTTCTCCCACCAAGCCTCATCGCATTCGTACGCAAGAATGTTGGAAAAGACCTCAGCACAATCAGCATGCCTGTCTCTGCTAATGAGCCTACGTCCATGCTGCAAAGGGTGGCAGAACAGTTGGAGTATGCACAACTGCTTGACCAAGCCTCACAGCAGAAGATTCCGAGAGACAGATTACTTTTTGTCACTGCTTTCGCAATCTCCCAATTCAGTATCAATCGTGTGAAAGAGCGAGCCATGCGAAAGCCGTTCAACCCTCTTCTCGGCGAAACTTTCGAACTCCTCCGTACCGAGAGTGAAACGCCTGGTGGGTTCCGCCTGCTCGTGGAAAAGGTCACCCATCGACCAGTGCGGTTAGCGATGCAGGCCGATGCAGAAAATTGGTCTTTGGCTCAAAGTCCTGCGCCAGGACAAAAGTTCTGGGGGAAAAGCGCTGAGATTACCACTGATGGACGCGTGCGTGTATCATTGCGCCTGTCTGATGGAAGTGACGAACTCTACTCCTGGGCCATTGGTACTATGTTTCTACGGAACGTCGTAATGGGTGAAAAATATGTTGAGCCAGTTGGGACTATGACCGTACTGAACGAGTCGACCGGAGCCAAGGCCAATATCGAGTTCAAAACAAAAGGCATGTTCGGCGGGCGCTGTGAAGATGTTCATGTCGATACGTATGGGCCAGATGGTGCGCCTACTGGCGTAAGCCTCACAGGAACGTGGACAAAGTCGTTACAAGTGGTCGAAGGCGGCAAGAACACAGGCCAAGAGATATGGAAGGCTGGTCAACTAGTGCCCAACCCCGCAACTACCTACGGTATGACGACCTTCGCAGCGAGCCTGAACGAGATCACAGATGTCGAGAGGAACCGTCTACCCCCGACAGATACCCGCCTCCGGCCCGACCAGCAACTCGCCGAACAAGGAAAACTTGACGAGGCGGAGACATGGAAGGTCAAACTCGAAGAAGCGCAGCGCGCGAGGCGGAGAGAATTGGAAGAGCGAGGCGAAGAACATAAGCCGAAATGGTTCTACAAGGTCGCTGATACACCGGATGGCGAGGAGCTCTGGCGCTTCAGGGGCGGTAAGGATAGTTACTGGGAGGAAAGGGGCAAGGGCGAGTGGAAGAGCGTTGAAAAGATCTTTGACGTGCCAGAGTAAAGATTTGATGCCCCTTTCCCTCGTTAGAACTTGCTTATCTATCATAAAACGCATGAGGTATTTGGTCGAGCGTAGCGAGGTTATGTTTTAGACATCATAGGATGAGTGGCTCTTCTCTCTCTGTATACACGGAGTTGCGGTAGATGTGGCGATCTGAGATCGGAAAAGCGAGATACATGCCTTATTTACCTAACTAAAATACCTACTCATATAGAGTTATTGTGCGTGGAATATACGCCGATGTAGATAGATAATTAGGTATCTACTATTTATGATACTAGAGAATTCAACACCTCATCTGCGTAACTCACTATCCCGGACATCAAGACTGGGGCGGAGCGTATTTTTTAAGGTACTCAAAAGTTTTGAGCGAGGATACCTTCGTCCCCTCCCCTTAATTGGTACGCTTGGAAAGAGTTATAGTCGCAGTGAAGTGGGTCAGGCTATATCTTAATTCATACCTACACAGGTGGATTATATGTGTTCTACGTATCAACATAACAATGCTACTGTAGGGACGGAGTAATTAAACAAGACGATCTCGGCTATAGATGGATGGATGGATGGATGGATGAACAATGGTATGATCGAGTTCTGGACCCATGAGGAGGGGAGAGGGAGGGGTTCATCGATACCACCCTCGTCCTGTACGTCGCTTGCCAAAGACGGTATGTAGTCTGTGTGTGTATGGATTTGAGTGCGGGGGGATCTTCCATGGCCCTATCTATGAGTAAATATATGATTTATATAGTGCTAGTACGTATACGTCTTGATCTATGAGACGAGACTGTACTTCCGGATAACCCTCGACTACGATGGTGTTGTCGTCCTAGGAGAGACAAAGTACGGCGTCATCGCAGAATTGGCAGATTAATCTCACACAGTTGGTTCTATTCCGCGCTGCGTGTAAAATTTCAACATGCGCTGGACTAAACACTTCACGGCGTTTCTCGCCGTTGCTCTGGCGTCCGTGAACGTTTCCATCTCAGTACCTTCACCGACAGCGCCGTTCACCTACGACCGAACGACGTTCTACCTCCATGGCGCACCATACGTCATCATAGGGGGCCAGATGGACCCCCAGCGCGTCCCAGCGCCGTACTGGCGGGACAGGCTCGCAAAAGCCAGGGCCATGGGTCTCAACACGATATTCAGTTACGTGTACTGGAACTTACTAGAGCCGAGTCCGGGGGCGTGGAACAACAACCAAGGGGAAACCCCAAATAGTATCAACGGAATCAGCAACGACATCGCGGGCTTCTTCCGCATCGCTCAAGAAGAAGGGTTGAATGTGATCCTGCGCCCGGGGCCGTATATCTGCGGCGAGAGGGAATGGGGCGGGTTCCCCGCGTGGCTGGCACAGGTCCCCGGGATGCGGGTGCGCTCGTCCAACGCGCGGTTCATGGAGGCTGCGAAACGTTACCTCGTGCGTCTGGCGGCGGACCTGGCGGACCTGCAGGTCACGCGCGGCGGTCCGCTGCTGATGGTGCAGGTGGAAAATGAGTACGGGTCGTACGGCGAGGACCACGCGTACACGACGGGGCTGCGGGACATCCTGCGCGCCAACTTCGAGGTTCCCTTATACACGAACGACGGTGGTGTTGATTGGACGCTGGCGGGCGGCGAGGTGCCTGAGGTTCTGGCAGAGATCGACGGTGACCCGTGGTCTGGGTTCGCGGCGCGGGATAAGTACATCACCACGGAGAGCGAGCTGGGACCGTTGATGGACGGCGAGTATTACACGCTCGCGCCAGATTTCTGGGGCGCCGACAACGTGCACAATACCACGGTCGGCAGGCCCTCGCAGATCGCGCAGTTCGTGACGGACCTAGACTACGTGCTGGGCGCCAACAACTCCATCTCGCTGTACATGTTCCATGGCGGGACGAATTTCGGGTTTTCGAATGGTGCTATCTGGAAGAATTTCACGGCGAGCTTCACGACGAGCTACGACTATGGGTCGCCGGTTGACGAAAGCGGCCGCACGAACGAGCTGTACTTTACCCTGCGGGATACTATCTTGAAATACGTCGGGCCAGATACCGTCCCGGAGCCGCCTGAGAATCTACCTCGGCTGGAAATCCCTGAATTCAAGCTCGCGCCGTGGACTGGGCTGTTTGATAATCTCGGCAAGCCGAAGGTGAGCAAAACGCCCTTGCCAATGGAAGAGTTAGGACAGGCATACGGCCTTGTCTTGTACGAGCACACTGTCAGTACTACGGTGAAGGGGTTGTTACAGCCCGGAGACCGAGCGAGAGATCGCGTGATCGTGTACGTGAACGGCGTAAAGCAGGGAGTCATCGACAGTACGTATTCCCAGCCGGCGCGAGTCTCCGTATCGTTACAGCCAGGCGACAAACTACAACTCCTCGTTGAGAACCTGGGACGCGTGGACTACTGGTCCCGCGAATCAGGGACGTTCGTGGCACTTGAAGATCCGTACAAGGGCATTTTGGGAGACGTCACCGTCGGCGCGCAAACACTCGAAGGCTGGAAGATTTACTCCTTACCCCTCGACGCGCCGCCGCCGCCGTCAGCCGGGAATCATATAAACAGTCCTCCCAGCACAGAGGCGGGTTCTCCGCCCGTCTTCTACCGCGCGACGTTCGAAGTCGACGGCGGGGAGGAGGATGGGACGGACCCGGCGCTGCTGGACACGTTCCTGGCCGTGCCGGACGGCGTCAAGGGAAATGTATGGGTGAACGGGTTCAACCTGGGCCGGTATTGGATCATTGGGCCGCAGCAGTCGCTGTACCTGCCAGGGACAGTGGTGAAACCGGTGGGGAGGAATGAGGTTGTGATCCTCGAGTTAGAGCCTGGTGTGGATACCTTGACCGCATTTGGGGCGGCCGAGAGGGAATGGGGGAACTATCCAGACCCTGACTATCCGTAGCATACATAGCCTTTACCTGTATTACTTAATCCCATAAAGGGATTTTTGAGACCTACTTAGCTTATTACTAGTTGTGTATTTCTTTCGTTGACGCAAATCGTCGAAATCTCGTCATGTCTTCAATAGCGGACGACCAGGTTGATTGGCAAGGAGATTGGTTGGTCAGTAGCCTGTCAATAGGGTTGGCTTTACGACAATTGGCGGTTATTTAGTTACCTCGATCTAGCCTCCCGCCCAGCCAGCCAACTAGCCGAAGCATCCGACCATGCCGCAATCCCGGTCAAGGGACCCGGCGGTTCGAGAGAGCCGAGGGTGGCAGTGCTCGCAGGTGCACCTGAGATGAAATGAAGGTCGGAATCCATTGGCTGCGGATGGCCTTTTCTAAACATGCATTGTCGCAGGCTCGTAAACCCGCTCCTTGGGAACACTGGCGACTGAAATAGTGCATGTTGTCTTGGAATTCTTAGCTCATGACATGAGCCCTTCGTGTTTCAGCTCGTGTTATTGTTTTTTTTTTTTTTTTTTTCCCTTCGTCTTTTTTTCCTGCCTGCCTGCCTGTGCCTTCAACCTTTTTCTTCAAAGGCTAATGACTAAGATCGTGGGACAGACGATCCATGAGCAGAAAACTACCTAGTATGAGTAGGTATGTATGTAAGTACTGTCTATGGTCAGTTTGCCATATCCCGTGCAGGGTGGATGGTGGCAGGGCCAGAGACATACTAGTAGAGATGGAGTCATGCCTTAGGGTGGTTGGTGTGTATGATGCAATTGTTACCATCGTGACATAGTTGTGCTGCCACCCAGCTTGTTTTCTCTCGAGAGCTTTCCAGCAGAAGCCTAATAAAGTGCTGGAGTGCCCTGCATTCGTCCTATTAATCGTCTAATGCTGTACTATGTAATACCTGTATTGTTTTTGTGCCGTCCAGCTCACTAAAGATGCCGATCTGAGAGATCTGCCGCATTACCTATCCAGAGGTGGTAACTATTCTTGCTCATCTCGTGTTGGATTAGACCTCTGCCCATGCATGATGATTCAGTCGGGTCAATCCCATCAACAGATTCCCTGGCAACAACCAAGAGAGCAACAGACTCTTGGTTGGCCCTTCGACGTCAGCAACACGAATGGCAAGCATCGGGCCAAGCTGATCTAGCCTTACCCACTATCACTTTTTACTCGTGATTGATGACACCAAAAATCTTTTCTAGCGATTTGGCGCAGGTTCTTGGATGCGACTACTGTACACATGCAGTGCCCTAGTACCAAGCAGCACTTCGGAAGCTTTTCGTTTCTTATCACCAACAGTTCAGGTGGTAAGATAGAGGCAAGTAGTACGCATTTGAATTCGTCGCACATTTAAATTAAATGGAGCTGGACAGGCAAGAGCGTACACTGATACAATACTTCTCGACGCGTAATTTACCTCTCATTCCTTGGGAGGTACCTATGACAATACTTGTTAGCACTCCATCTAGTGTACCTAGTGCCCTGTAGTATGCTGTAGAGTACCTGTAGTGTACATGTAGCGTGACGTCCCGGGATGTACCGTTACTGGCTACATCCTGTAAGTACATCGCCGTGGGAACTTGCTAAACTGAAATTGTTTCCATCAACTGAGAGGTTCGCCCCATAACAGCCGCCAGGCCCCCCGATCTGCTTCAGATCTTCCATGTCAGAGCTCCAACGGTCCGTCAGCTCTGAAGGGAGCCATTCTTGCCAGCCGTTGACAGGCCTAGTGCACGAGTAGCGCATGTACCTGACCCGCCCATTGAGCCTGGGTTATGTACCTCATGTACCTCATGTACTTCCCTAGTTGGGACGTTTCTCGCAATCCAGGTGATCCACTGTCCCCTTTCTTGCCGTGCTGCGCATTTCTCTTGTCCATTCTGGGCACCCAGACCAAGACAAATCCTCCAAGCCTCCAAGCCTCCAAGCCCCCCACAGGTCCCTACCAGCGCTTCTGCTAACCACCTACCTACTGTAGAGTCCAATCCCACAATCCACTGGGCGCTGGTCTTGTCGAACGTCTCCTGTTTCTCGTTCGCCCTCCTCTTGGAATCTTAGCCCGCGCCCGCCATCAACCGCCTACATCACCATTCACCGACCAAAGTCACTCTCTGAAACCCATTTATCTTCTTCTTCCACACTCCACTAATTTCGACCCTTTCGATCTTCTCCTCGACCGTTGTACCAACGACTCTCAACACTCCCTTTCTGCGAAGGGGAATTGTCGTTGTGCCATTTTTGGTGTCTCGCCGACCTTGTTTCGTAACCCAAACCGCCCCCTTTTTCCGTTACGACTCTCCGAAGGCGACACGTTCATCACCCACTCGCTCGCTTATTGCAGACTTAGACAAGTCGATATTTCTCAAATTCATCAACAAGGCCGAGGGAACGGTGGTCACTATTCGATCCGGTCTCGATTCGTCCAGGGAACCACTACCACTCGTGCGTCCAGTATCTTCATTCCAGGGAAGATACACACGGGCAGCCATCTGTCTCTTTGTCTTTGGAATTTAGGTTTTCGCTAAGGCCGCCGATGTAATTGATTGTCTACACTCTTTCAACTGGAACCGACGAAACGCCTCCCTACAAAGGCGCGTAATTACTAGCTCGACGCGCGGTATCTCGTACGCCGTATACCTTAATATTCAAAAACCGCTTCGTAAACGACCTCGATCCTCTACCATAATGAGATTCCCGAACGTACGATCGGCGTTATGGCTGTCCGCCCTTGCGGCTGTTGGGTGCAATGCTGCTGATGACGGCCCTATGCTCTCATCGACATCCCTCAACTCATGTCAAACAAATTCTCAATTTACCGCCAGTCTCTTTAACGTCGTTTACACGCCAAAGAACAACTCGGCCTCTGTCAATGTCGTTGCAACATCGTCAGTGGAAGGATACGTCGAATTTGACGTCTCCGTCGTCGCCTACGGTTATCAAATTATCAAGCAGACTGTTGACCCATGCGATCTTGGACTAGCTGGTCTCTGTCCTATGACTGCTGGTAAAATTCCTCTCAAATTTAACTTCGACGTTGATCCATCCGCCACAACCGCGATTCCTAGCATCGCGTATACATTCCCCGACTTGGATGCCACTGTTCGTGTCGTTCTATCTAATAGGGACACCGGCGACAGCGTGGCTTGTGTCGAAGCCGATGTCTCGAATGGCAAGACTGTAAATCTGTTAGCTGTGAAATGGACTCTCGCTGTCATCGCTTTTGTCGTGCTCTGTTCGTCTGCTGTTCTCAACGGTCTCGGTCACGCCAATGCTGCTGCCCACATTGCCTCGGGTGCTTTGTCCCTTTTTGGCTTTTTCCAGGCTCAGGCTATACTCGGTATGACCAGTGTCCAGCTCCCGCCAGTCGTTCAGTCCTGGACACAGGATTTCCAATGGTCGATGGGCATTATCAACGTGAATTTCTTGCAGGATATCTTTACCTGGTACCAGCGTGCTACTGGCGGCACTCCTTCCACCATCTTTGATTCGCTAACTACCGTCTCCGTCCAAGTCGAGAAGCGTGCTTTGTCAGTCTTGCCAGAGGCGGCAGTTGGCCTATACCGAAGATCTGCGTCTCTTGTTCCCCGTGGCACCGCTGAGTTGATGAAGCGCGGTAATATCATGACAGGCTCAGGAAGCTATATCGTCCGTGGTATCCAGCGCGTTGCCTTCCGAGCTAACATCGAGACGACGAACCTGTTTCTAACCGGTCTTGTCTTTTACTCCCTGCTTGTCGTTTTCATAATCGGCGGTATCGCTGCTTTCAAGGGCTGGTGTGAGCTCGCTGCTAAGAAGCACTGGATGAAGCCCGATACCTTTCTCGAGTTTCGCAATGGGTGGCTCACTATTCTGAAGGGAATTCTGTTCCGCTTGACACTCATCGGTTACCCGCAGATGACCGTTCTGTGCCTTTGGGAGTTTACGCAGGTCGATTCTCCGGCCGAGGTTGTGTTGGCCATTTTCTTCTTGGTGGGTATGACGGTGACTCTGGGATGGGCTGCATTCAAGGTTGTTCGCATTGCACGCCGCTCAGTTGCTATGCACCGCAATCCCGCCTACATCCTATTCTCGGATCCTCACGCGTTGAACAAGTGGGGTTTCCTCTATGTCCAGTTCAGAGCCTCGGCCTACTACTTCGTCATTCCAGTTCTTGGCTACACGTTTGTGAAGTCGCTCTTCATCGCATTTGCCCAGAACAGCGGGCGCGCCCAGGCCATCGGATTCCTCTTGATTGAAGCCAGTGCCCTCATTGGCGCCAGTGTACTTCGACCTTGGATGGACAAGAGTACCAACTCATTCAACATCTCTATCTGCGCCGTGAACTTCATCAACGCCATTTTCCTTTTGATCTTCTCGGATGTGTTCGAACAGCCCGCTCTGGTCAATGGCGTCATCGGTCTTATTCTCTTCTTCCTCAATGCTATTTTTGCTACCGTCTTGCTCATCATGCTCATCGTTTCGACTGGAATGGTCTTCTACCGCAAGAACCCCGATGCCCGATACCAGTTCATGGCTGATGACCGAACATCGTTCATGAAGTCTCAGTCTCAGCTGACGGGTACGACGGAGCTCGAGGCCCTGGGCGCAACAGCCCGAGGCGACAAAGCTGGAGGCTACTACAAACCTGGATTAGATCTAGATGATGACGCTGAGTCTATATCATCCGAGTCCATGAGACGCCGCGCAGACAGCCGGTTGAGCATTCCTGCTGGCCACGCCGCCGCTCCTCAGAATCATCAACCGAGCCGACCGCGGTCTCCTGTAGACCCGTCGGTACCGTTATTCCCAGCCAACGGTAGCTCGGCTAGATCAGCCAGCCCGTATGGCCCTTCAGCAGGTGCCTTCCGAGCACAAAACAACTCCACTCCCACGAGTTTCAGAGCCCAGAACAACGCAAGGTAAGTTCATTCATGATAATTTCGCCAGGTAATCATAAACTAACGAGTTGATAGTCCATGGCAACGTGGCGCGGGTTACGATCATTAGGTGACGGTCAATCCCCCTGAGGCTAGAGGGTTCTTTTAGCTGGATTGCCAGCCAGCTGTTGTTCATACTGGCATAAATCATGGTAAATGGGATGGGATTATTACTGTTTCGATCTATTCCCACGTGGTAGTGGAAATATTGGGTGGGATTTTAACCTCCAATCGTACGGCCTACTACTGGAAGGTTTTCTTATTTATCAAGTGGACAAAACGAATAGCACACTCGCCCCAAACGAGCGTGGGAGTTGGTCTACTATTCTCACCACGTCAAATCATAAGACTTTCTCATGACCCCGACACGAAAAGCGTCTATCAGCATTCAGAGGCGGCGTCGAATGAGAACAGTAGGGACGCCCTACTCCTATTGTATTCCCCTTTTCTTTTCTCCGATTATTGTATAAGATATACCGCCCGGTTAATGTAAACCAGGCCGGTCTGCGAATGCAACCAGCGATATAGGAATAACTGGGCTAGGGTTTTGGGCTATGATGACTTTTGTACTGTTCGGGATGGTTTATTGCTAGAGATAAATAATACCCATAACAGGACCTTCGAGGAGCTACCCTCGTATAGTGAGGAATTTTATTTTATTTTGTTGATTCGTTCAAAGACTATGGATTAATATGTATATCCATTACCTAGTCACAGCATTATCAGATCTACGTGAACCGGCATCGAGAGATCGCGAGCTGTGAGGCAAGGTAGCGGGGTATCTGAAGCACCGGATTTAGTGTAGAGACAGCTCATTCAGTGCCTTAAGTTAGGTGCGCTTGCAAGGGCCTGAACTGCAGACACAGAGAGCTCTGGGCCCAGTAAACCGCCCACCAGAACGGCGACCTGCATATTAGTACTCGCTTCTCCTTTTTGGGCCTTTCCAGAACAGCCACCACGCTGCCTTCGATGTCTGAACTTAAACCATCTGTTTTCTCGAGTCCGTTATCATTGATTTGTACACTAAAGCACACAACGAGGGAGGCTTTGTGTGCTTGGTCTCGGTCAAGCCGTAACGGCAAAGCCGCCTAGTCCGTTCTGACCTTAATCCTAGCGTATATCATTCCAGTTACACCTAGCTCTCTCGCCTTGAGAAGATCCAACGCTTCAGACATGATTGACCGAAGGGCCCTCTACCATGTCTAATCAATCGGCTATTGTGCCCGCGCAGCTGGGCTTTCTGGCCATCTTCAATCCGTCTCTTGGGGCAACGGACGAGACGATTGATGACCAAATAGTCTACTATGCCTCTGTCAATACCCAGTCCCAGAAGCGACGTCATCGATCTCGCGGGAAGCCCACAGCAGACATCTCGCAGGAGGAACGCAATGAACGGCTCAGGCAGATTGGACTCGCTCAAGGCATGGTCGAGTTCAGTCGCGGCTTTTCAAACGGCGAGCCGGTGAACACCATAGAGACTGAGAAGACTCGGGTAGTCCTTCAAGAAGTCGAGCCCGGATGGTGGATACTAGCAGTATGTAGGCACGTCTACGTCTTATGTCCTAGCAGATGATACTAATACATGTTTTTTGATTGCGTGCAGTCTATCGACCTCAGCAAGATCCCTCTTCCTCCAAGAATTGGCACGTCCACAGGGGGTAAGACAGCTGAGCAGCCGGAAAACGTCGAGTATTCGTCGCGGGAACTGAAGCCGAGCACCTTGCTCATGCGCGATCTATTACGCGCACATTCTATGTTCCTGCTGCATCATGCATCATCTCTGAGTGCTCTGTTTGTCAAGTCAAGGCGATCTAACTTCATCAAGATATTGAGTCGTTTTTGGGATCTTTTCTTGTCTACGTGGGATGTTATGCTCCACGGCAACCCAGCGAGCAATGTTTATAGAGGTATAAAAATCGCGGCATGTGGTGAGCTCGGTGTCGGCGTGGGCGAGGAGGATCGTGGCAGTGGCGAAAGAGAAGTTCTTGAAGGGCTCGTTGATAGAATTGAAGGTCTAACGGATCTGGTTGTATCGAAATTTGGTTCCTCTGCATCTACGTCGAAAGAAAAGCCTACCAAAGATGAGGCGGGCGATCTGTCTTCCCTGCCATGGCTGGGGACCGGAGAAGAACCCGGCGCCGAGGACGGCGCAATCTTCTTGGGTGTCGGTGCACTGTCAAGGAAGTCGGTCCTCGATATCACCTCCTGGATGGAAGACATCTACTCGTGGGGTGAGGACGCTTATGGCGTGAAAGACAGTCCAGCATCGACACGACAGGCCACCAGACGCAAGAGGCAAAAACCTGGGCCCGATGCAACAGGTGGCAGTGGAAATCAGTCTCGATCGAATAACACGGCAGTGTCTGCTGGTCAAGACGCATCCAAAGATGACGTATCCCCACAGGAATCCAATAGAGCAGAACCAGCTAAATCCGCACAGGAGGAAGGTATGTCGGATGAGGGTGGGATGAACAAATTCATGAGCTATCTTAAGATGGGCTATGGAACACATTGGAGTCTGGGCAGTTCCGAAAATGGAACCCACGCAGATACCTCGCCGGCAAAGGACAACTCACAACAACCTACTAAAGCCAGTGAGCCCTCCTCACAGCACCCCCCGAATGACGATGGGCGATATCTTATTGGGCTTCTAGGAGACTTAGAGGAGTCTAGCGTAAACGTAGAGGAAGGTGCGAATCAAAGTGGGAATGAGTCTGAAACATCCGAACACAACTCCAGGATCTTACTTCGAACACTTACTGTAGAACTCGACAATGAGGAGCAAGCGGAATCCAAAAAGGTTGAAGACCTAGGCAGTCAAAGGACCAAGTTAACCTTGATGAAATCCGGCGCCAAGGACGACATGGACCCCAACTCGCAGTTTGACAGCCAGGATCGCAACAAGACGCAAAAGCTGCGCGTGATCGTCTACGTCAACAAACCCTTCATGTTCACCTTTCTCTTCCGCAACAGGACGGACTCGCTGGCCTTTGACGGCTTCTACCGATCCCTCCACCACCAGCTCGCGCCGCTGCGGAAACCCTTAGCCGTGTCCACTGCCTACCGGCCGGACAAACCTGACGTGGGCGCGAGCGAGAAGGCGTCGACGTCGCACATATTCGACCTGATCTGGGACCCGAAAGCGATGACGGTGCACTCTACTATACCGAATATCCCGACTCCCGCTGACGTGCTCCGCGAGAATCACGCGACCACCTGGTCGCGCGCCGAGGCCGTCAACACGCACAACCAGATCCTCAACATGTATGCGGCCACGCGCGCCGAGCACTCGGAGCTCGAGCGGACGTGCAAGACAAGTCGCGGGTGGTGGGTCGTCTGGACGCGGATTTTGGAGCGCCCTCCTCCGCCTCCCTCTTCAAATCCAGACTCAGCAGAATCGGAAGACAAGAAAAATAACAATAACAACGCACCTCCCGTGCCCGTGCTGCATCAGGGGGGATCTATGGATAGCGCGGGCTCGCGGATACCGGAGCCCGCGAACGTCGTGCCGAGGCGGAAGGTCGATAAGGAGATCTTCCTCATCCGCCGCGCTGGCGAACACGCTGCTAGGGGGTTCGGCGGCGCGCTGTACGGAAGCGCTGAGGGTAATGCGGGTGGTGTTGGTGGTGGAGCGGGAGGTGGTTGGGCCGAGGGTGCGAGTCGGCTTGCACAGGGCATTGGGGTTGATACGGGGAAGTATATTGAGGGATTGCTTAATATGGGGCGTTAGGGATGGGTTAAGAGGGGATATGGATATAGAAGGGTGAATATCAGCCCATAGATGGCTTGATGATGTATGTTTTTAAGTTACTATAGATATGGGACTTCTTGAACTATTTAACCAGGATAGCTATGTGAGGTTGTGATATTTATGGCGTTCGTATATAAAATCGGGAGTTTTGTTCTTCTTGAATGAATTTCTCATGGAATTTTCATACCAAAGGGGCTGCTAAGTGCTCACTACGTCAATTTTGGCAATGTTAATGTAGAAAATTGGAACTTCTTTTGTGTTTTTGGTCTGTGGATATATCATTCGTCGATTGTCAAGTCGCTTTCGAGTGGGTCGTGATGTGACGGTGGACTAAAGATTCAGATCTGAAACTTCTGTAGACATGAGTTTACTACCTACCTATCTCTCCCATCTTTCTCGTGAGAGAGTGTGTGTGTTGCCGGGGGGAGAAAGCATGGGATCCGAACATAATAGCCACGTACTCAGCAACCCACCTATTAGTTTCTCGATTTTTTTCGCCATTGGAGAGATGGAATCGTTTTACGCAAAGTAGAATAGCTATTGCTTCGCTAGTTAAGCTCTCTACTTATTCAAGTACCTGATGCTATGAAATTGATCGTTGGTAGGAGGTGATAGATATACTTCAGATTCATAGCTATAGCGAGGTAAGAAGAACATCACCATCATCCATCGTGATCGATCTTGCCATCTCGCCGAAGCTACGCTGTCAGACAGACATTTTGAGTACCGGATATCCATAAACCATCGACACAGAGCCTTTTCCCCCTTTACCTACTTTTCCTAAAAGGATTATATGTTGATAAGTTATCTACCAACCAACTACCGCTGAGTAGGTAGTAACTACCTAATCGTATTCAGAAGGATCACGTAATAATCCACAGCTTTACTGGGTGCGCTACCTGGTACTCGTGAAATAATATTGGGTTCGATTCTCACTAGCGCTGTTGATAATCGCTAGTCATCTCAACTCCAATCCTAACCTTAACATTATCCCTATTCTTATATGTAACCTTATGGTGATCTTTCCCCCCTAGAGCGGATAAGTAATTCATATATAACTATACATATATATTTTATAAAAATCATGGTTGTTTTCAAGTTGTTAGTTGTCGTACGGAGAGTTACAGCTCCTATCAACTTCAGGGTTCATATCCGTAACCTGGATAGCTGGGTACCTACTTAGTGAAGCGTTGCAGCGAAACAGTCCAACATGGAAATTAAGCCGGGACCAGAAAAGGTAGTAGTCGATTTGATTACGAAAATTCTAGCAGGACTTCATACAACTCATACAGGCAGGCAGGCATATACTCTATAATGACTAGGAAGGGTCTTATGGGGAAGACTCACTCAATAGTGCACCATTGTAAGGAATGATCGAAAGGTGAACCTCATGCAATGTTTATGTTGTGCGGGCTTCAGTTTTGCTTTTATTTCCTTATTTCATTCATCGCATTGACAATTCACCAACTGTGTGGATTGGAATAAAATATAGTATGTACATAGAATCAAAAATCTATCGTAACGGGTAAGGCCCGGACCGTTGAAAGCAAGCTCACAGGTTGCATGTCCTTGGGAAAACTAGGCAAAGCTCAATGCAGGGAAGACACGTGCCGGTAGCACATTGTGTTACCTGTTAGGTAGTTTACCCCTATTTTCCAGCAGAAGTTTATTTATCCTTTCCATATACCCAACGCCTGTTTATCTGCGCTCGCGTTATCTCCGGATCCCGACCCAAAGAATATATCGAAAAAAAAGATATAGTGCTTCTTCAAATGGCTTCACTCAGTCGCTTGCTTCCATTTTTCTTGGTTCAATTGACCTTACACAGGTAGATATAAAGAAGATTCGTCATCATAAGCTAATTGAAGGGCAGCTAAATTCAAAGAATAGGCTGCACTCTGCGCTTTACGGTTCCATTTGCTTTGCTTGACGGCCCTGGAACTTAGCTGAAATCCCAAGTAACTTGGGCGTGACCAGCGTCGAGACTTCCGTATAAGGCCATGAAGACGGGCCTGCTGACGTCGATGGAGCCAGAGGGGCAGCTAGGGCAGGTATCGCGGACCTTGGCAGTGGTGGTCGTGCCGTCGGCAGCAGTGATGGTGATCATCTGGTTGCACCAGGGGTGGTTGGGCTGACCGAGACCGAGACTGGTACCCGAGCCGCGAGCCTGCCAGTCAGCCACCGAGATGGCAACGATAACGGAGTCCTCGCCGTCTGTGTAGCCGCAGGTACCCAGGGCCGGGTCGTAGTAGGTAATCTTACCGGCGTAGTCTTCGCTGTCCATGCTGGAAGTGCCAAAGGCACCGTCTGGGCCGGCGTAAGACGTGTCACCACCACCACTACCACCAGTGCTGGGGGTGTCTACTGGAGTGGTCTCAACACTAGCAGCAGTCGTCGTTGCTGGAGCAGCAACCTCCGAGGTCGTGGGCTCGGGCTCAGGCTCAGGGATAGAGGTGGTAGTGGGAGCCGGGGCGGGAGTTGACGAGGACGAGGAAGACGTGGTCGACTGGACCGTGGTTGTCGTGGGTGGCGGCGGCGGCGCCTGGGTAGAAGTGGAAACCTCGGCGACGGTGGGCGTAGGCTCAGGGGTGCTAGTAGTGGTGCTGGGAGTCTCATAGAACTCGCCGGGTGCGCCAGACTCTGTGTGGGCTGGGTACAGGGTCTCAGTGGTGCTTTCGTCAACGAGAACCGTCACGGTTTCCCAGACAGTCTCCCACTCCGTGACGAGATCACGCTTGGCGTGGAGGTGCTGGTGGCCATGGTGGCGCGCGGGCTGAGCACTGGTGAGGCCGGCCAAGAGGGCAGCAGCGGCAGCAACAGATATAGACTTCATGATGACTGTTTGGCTGAGTCGAGGCGATATATACCAGTTGGTTCTATTGGTTCTTGGGTATGGATGATGTTTGAACGATTCTTTGCGCTTGAAGCAAATGCGAGAGGTCCAGCCAGGGGGGTATCTTGTTTGGAAACACAAAGTCAGAAAGGACTATGAGCCGCTATCGTCTTTTTTTTTTTGTCTCTGGTTGGCAACCGACAAGTGTTGTTGTTGTTGTTTGCTGAGAACGAGGACTGGGATTGCACTGCAATGATGGATCAAATTCCAAGTGAGTTTGGTTCTGACCGAGTTCACGAAGGAGGGTGGCGAGCAGCTTGTCGTCGAGAAAATGAATGTATATGGGTGAGCACTGCTCAAGTTGAAAGAATGTACAAGGATGGAGAACCAGAAGGTGGTGAGGTGTGAGAGAGAGAAGAGAGGGAGATGAATCAAAGGAAGGTCTAGCGTCGGCTGCTTTATTACAACCTTGGAAGAGTCTATGGTAAGCCCTGCTAACGGAGAGAAACAACGGACTGGGGGGGTGACAGAGAGAGACAAGCGCACAAGCAAGCCCTAGGACTGGGGCTTGGGGCTGGGAGGTGTGGATTCCCTACACGTGTTGATCGGGCTGGGAGGAGAGAGACACACAGGTAGGTACTGTAGGTACTAGTGTATATGTACTACAGTTAGGTAGACTGTCGTAAGTATATATAGCTGACCATCTTAAGAGGGCGGGAGGTGGTAGATTGTACCTGTCCCATACTAGACGAGTACACCGGCAGGTGCTACCGTGCCATCTAGATGCAGGTACACCAGATATTTAATTACATGTACTTTTTACACTACTCAGTATTGCACTGTTGTGTGTCGAATCCAAGCCACGAGTCGAGTGGCACAAGGAAAAAGAGAAAGAAAACAGCGCAAGGGGGGGCTGAATGGAGTGGACGATGTGGATGGCCCCGGATCGCGGGAAATCGAACGAGTGAGAATCAAGGCAACCAGCGATACCATCTATACAAGATCTGCTGTGCACTACAGCATGGAGATGGAGCAACACGTTGTGTATCAGTAAGTGTGTCTTTTGTGTCTCAATTTTTTATTTTCTTTTTTTTGCCTCTGTTCTCCGTGTAGTTTACCAATTGTATCCCTAGAGGCTAGAGCAGACAAGACTTGCCGGAGTGGATCGTAAGCCATTTAGGTAATGGAATGACAGACATAAGGTCGATGGCTCGCATACTACAGTTGCACAAGAACCAAGTCGTATCTGACGTGGAGTCCATTCCGCCGCTCTGCTCTTATACGGTTTATGGCTAATACAGATAGATGTACAAACGCACACATAAGGACTGATGGAATGAAGAATATGGAACGAATCTTTTCCAATTTCTACCAAACTGGACGAACAGCAAAACAAGAAGAAACACAACGAGGTTCCTAAGTAAATGGACGGATGGATCATTGCTGCAAATAGATAGGTCGAACAGGTTGGGTTGCCTCTTCCCCCCTCCCTCTCCCTCTCCCTCTCTTCTCTTCCAGTCGTTGAATTTTTCTTGGATGAGCTTGCGCAGCTAATGCAAGGCACCGATCCGCCTGTCAGCATCACCAACCAATCACCATCCATTCCGGTCCCATCAGCAGGGATTAGTTTAGGCCCAGGAAACGCAACACGCATTCCCGTTCCTGGCGATCCTGGTCCAGTCCTGGCTTCTTATGCAGGGGTCGGGGTGACTGGGAAGAGAAGACTTTTTTTCTCCTCTCGCCGCTCTGTCTTGCAACCAGCGCAGCACCGCCCCCCAAGACCCAGTAACCCAAGACCTAGTGTGAGAGCTGAGCAACACGTACCACGCTCCGTCAATCCGAGTCGTTCATTGGTTCAAGAACCGACTTTTGTCTCTGAGCTGTCTTGCTAATCTGCGTGTGTGTGAGAGACGGGCGGCACTCCGAGATTCCCACAATACTAAGCTGAAACAATATTTACGGTGCCTACTTTTCGACTGGCTTACTTACACTAGGTGACTACTATACATATGCTTACATACAATATTACTGTAGGCATCAGGCTGCAAGCAAAGAAAAGGAGCGCCAGCGACAACAACTTTTGTTAGCATTTTCATTAGATAACAAAAACAGGATGCAGTTCATATTCGTACACACCCGCTGTGACATGTGCTCTGTCCAACAGCACCGATCATGTCTTTTCTCCGCAGATTGTAAAACGCGGTCGGGAACTTCTGATGACTCGACAGCCGGCCACGTCGCGAATCAAGGCCCTGCGGTGCCATGTGTACAGTACACAACCTGACTGGCCCTTACTTACACTACCTAATCACTCTTGCAACTCTTGCTTCACACCGGAAACCGATCGGAGTACAATACAATACAATACAATACTGCACACATGCGCATGTAAATGTAGGCTGATCATCATCGTATTGCCAAGTTGCCCAAGGGTCCCCGCCATGTCCTTACCTAAGAATCAGGATCGAGCGAAATTACTCTTCATATTCAGGAGCAAGCATGCTCAAGAAGACAAAGAGGTCCAAGCTCTACTATTAAGAAGGGTGTTCGGTCTTATAGCCTGTCTAACCTTGAATAGGCATATGATTCCTATTCAGCGCTGTACATTACAAACAAACCAACTCATCCAATACATAAATCGCCGTATTGAGCCGTAATATCGCGAAATTAGAGATTGCCATCCCCAGTGCATCTCGTTTCCCTTGTTCCCTGCCTACCCGGAATACCTAACACCTTGCCTCGGTATCTCGATCGCGCATATCGCCTATGTAATGTAAGAAACGGGTATCTGCAGCCCCGAACGGAAATTAAATAAGAAGAGTACAAAAGAAGGGAAGAGAGCAGTGTGTTGGTTATTAATGGCATCATTGCGCGTCTTCTAACTGTCGCTATCCGACGGGCAGACTGACACATGGGTGAGCTATCCAGCTAATCCAGCCACTCAGCCGGTTCGGCCAGCTACCTACACCTACACTACCAAGCATAGCTGGAGCCCACACACCAACCCTGCGTACAATACCCGTCCCTACCTACCTACAGTACAACAGACAGACGCACGAAGGTTAATCCCGCGGCAACAAGGGAGGGCAGAGCGTGGCACAGGCATTGCGTCGCAATCGATGCTACCTAGCCGCTCCATCAATCTATCCATCTATCTATCCATCTATCCATCTATCTGCGCAGTATAAATTATTCCCCCGGCATCTCGAACCGGTGGACGTGCAGTTTAAAGGTGCAGGACGTTCATTGCATGCATAAACGTCGATATGAACTCGACTGAATCGTCCTGTCCCCCAGATGCATATCCACAAGCTAAGTTAAGTAGGTACCTATAGACTACATATCCGCGGGGCTACACAACGGCAGGATCTACTCAGTATAGCTTCGCGTGACCTTATCGTTCTTGTGATTCATCAATTGTACATGAACAAAAGGACAGCATCGTGGCCTCACATATGTATTGTTCTGCGATTAAGGCAATAGGAAGCCTATCTGGAACACGCACATACGAACAAACGAACACAGCATACCTCTCTCCCCTCGAAGTCCTACACAGCACATTGTAATTATTTGCTTCTTCCGATCACGCTTTGACTCGTTCATTCGTTCATTCATGTGGCTTCTCTTTGGTCTGTTTTCTTTGTAGCCGGTGTGCGACGTATATTGATCTAGATTCTATCTGTAGCTGTATGCATGTATCTGTCTGTCTGTCTGTCTGTCTGTCTGTCTGTCTATCTGTATATGTACCTCCTAGTCTAGTCACCAGACACCAGAGTACGCCACAATGATTCCACCCAGCCCAGCTAGTCAGTCAACTCCTTCATGTTGCCAAGTCAGCCCTGCTCTAGCTCCACGCCAACGAAGTTCTAGATAGCAGTATATACTTGCTTTGCTCCAACACCAAGAAACGCCATGCTCCATAGACAAGCCCCCCTCGTCTCCAATCAACCAAGTGTCCGGCAGCTAATGCCACACTGCCTTGCTTGCTTGCTTGCTTGCTTTGTTCTCTGTAAGGACTTGCTCGCTCGCTCGCTCGCGCAACGGGATAGATCATGTCGGAACGGAACAGAACACCTCTTCAATCTCTGAACGTCTTCTTCTTCGTCTTCCTTCCCTTCATCCGCGTCGGCCTTGTGTGCCCATCCCATACACGGAACCCCAAAGTAATGTAATGTAATGTAATGTATCTTGACGTCGCCAACCCTCTTCTCCAACAACCTGTCTCATCCCCCCACCCACCCGCCTACCCACTCAGTTCAACTCGACTCACTTCTGCAACTTCCCGTCCGCATCCCCATTTGCATCACCCTTCCCCTCGAACTTCCCTTCCGCCTTCTCCGGCCCCTTGGACTTAGACGTGATAGCAAACATGAACAAACCCTGCCGACTCCAAACAGCCTTATCGACGTCTTCCTCAATCTCGCTCACGCAGTACCGCCTGCGCGCCTGTTTCAGGAACTGCATGTCCGCGCGCCGCCGCTTCTTGAAGCAGAAGTAGATGACGGCCTCGGGGCGCAGGGACAGAAGGTCAGAGAGCGTCTGTTGGAGTAATGGGAAGGCTGGCTCGAAGTATACGCAGTCCGCGGCTAGGATGACGTCTGGAGGATTTGAGATGATATCTGCGGGGAGTGGTTCGCCCCTGTTTTGGTGAGAACAGGGAGGTTTTTGTTAGTCATCCTGAATCTTGTGTGTGTGTGATGAGATGAGATGAAAGAAGAATTGGGTGAGTATGATTTTGAGTCTTGGGGGAGTGGAGGATGTGCACGGGAGCTTTCATGTGCTACATGCAGGGTTTTTTGCCTGTGTGCAAGATATATGACTCGAGACATATGTCGTTGAAGTGATACTCAAGAAAAAGTGCATATGATAGGTATATAAGTAACTGAGAGGGACTGAAGGGAGGATACACGGGTAGAACTCAACTTACCAGTTCAACAACATAGCCTCGACCTTCCCCTCAAGCCCATTGAGCGCGATGTTATGCCGCATGAGCGAGAACATCTCCATCTGATCCGTGATGCGCAGCGGCGGGTGATTCTCACCCAGATCACACCCCCGAGCCACAGCAAGGCCAACAAGTCCACCACCCGCGCCGAGTTCTAATCTATATCCCATGAGAACATACGTTAGTACAATCCAGTATATACTCAAATACTCATAGGTACGTATGCAACTTATATACGCAAAGTCATATAAGATCTCAACATCTGACCCGTTTCTAGACGAGTCCAGACCTAAGTTGGTCCCGGGCCTCACTAATAGCAACATACTTTGAGAACGAGAGAAGAACCGAGGAGCGGTGATAATAGCTGATAACAGATGATGAAATGACTTACATCTTCTTCCCCGCCAAGCTCTTCGCATGATACCGCAACAAGTACCGCGCAAGCGTCATCCCCGCAGGCCAGAGCTGGCCACCGCAACCATTCGTCAGATCCTCGCGGAGCCGCAGCGCCCTATTCCTCGGCAACAAGCCATCGAAATCAGTCTCCGTCGTGCCCGCGGCTTTATACGCCGGCAGTGGCGTGCAATCCTGCTTGGCGAGGGCTAGTGGGGAGAGCTCTCCTTCTGAGTCCGAGGAAGAAGAGGAGTCGGTGACTGGTAGGGTGGTGACGAGTGGTTCTTTGATGATGTCTATGCCTATGGTTCGTGACATTGGGTCTGCGTCTATGCGCGGGGTATGTGTGGTGAGGTTGGACATTGAGATGGTCTTTAAGTCTTTGAGGCGTGGTGAGGTAAGGTGAGGTGAGGTGAGGTATTTGCTTGTTCTCTTCACTTTATGATGATGTTGAGGTGGATATGATAATTGTCACAAAACGTCTGAAAGTTTTACTAGTAGGTTTTTTCTGCTTTCTTACTTCTGATTTTTTTTTTTCTTCCTCTTTGTTGATTTTGATCTATATGAACCTCTAGATAGAATGTTCTACAGAATATTTGACAAGTCTTTGCCTGATCCCCCTATCATCGTTGGGCAGGCAGAGAGGGAACGTTGGGAGTTTGCGAACCCTCCGGGTCCGGACAAAAGCCCACTTTCCTCGAAATCTAGAACGCCCCCGTCCCGACATTCCGCCTTTTCAGCCCCTCTTCCTTATCTTACTTCTATCTCATGTCTTATCGTGACTCATCAGATCAAATCCACCCGAAAACACAAGTCATCATCGCAGGAAGACCAAGGTAACAACAACAGAAACGTATAAGAGTGTATATATGTATGTATTACATAACTCCGCAACAAGATATATATATATATATATATCCCATGCGAATAGTGGACTCGCCAAGGGGCGTGTTGTGTGTTCTCTGTAACCCTTTTCCAAATGCGAATAGCAGTGGTCGAAGCATGCGCTCTCATTGGTTGTTCCTCCCCTGCGCGAGCGGCTCATCCTTGGTGCAAACAGGACGAATCGTTATAGGGCGCATTAGCTAAGTGGAAAGCACCACAGCGCTTCTGCCGTGCCATCCGAGATCTTGATGGACGGTTGTACTACAACCTTACCTATGTTATGTATGCGACCTCAAATGAAAGAATAGATTGGTGTTATTTTGGAGTTTTGTGACATTAGATCTTGAGTCTTAGATAGACGTCCTCGCAGTTGATGAGAGAACTTGATGAAAGTACCTAATTACACCACACTCAATTTAATCGCCGAACATATACCGCGGTAAGTGTTCCATTTATTTTATACATCTACCTCAGCTGAACTTAGAGTCATGTATCCTAAGGTACCTTTAGAGCCGTCACCCGTAAAACCCAACATAGGTCTATGCGCTTCTTCCAATGATCATCAAAGACTATAAAGGCAGATTCAAAGATTTGTATTTGGGTATATCGGTTCCTATGGGCGCCATCATAACTACCTAAGTCACTTAGTTCTGAGGCTCTTCAGCAACGTAGTGCAAGTAAGCACCTAGTAGCTTGATTCCTTCAATGTAGTTGCGCTTGTCCAGCTTCTCGTTAATAGAGTGTGCGCCGTCCGTCGAGCTACCCATAGGCAGCAACAGAACATTCTTGCCCGTGGCCTGCTCGAACGTCAGGGTGACAGGGATACTAAAAAGACACAAGAGATGTCAGCATTCTTTTTTCTTCCTTCTTCGCACCAGCGAGCAAAAGGGGTTGAGAGACTTACCTTCCACCCTCACGCGTAAAGTCGGGCTCGACACCCCATACGCGCTCGGTAGCCTTGCTAGCGGCGCGGAAGTTCCAGTGGTTTGGGCTCGCCTTCCACCACTTGCCCGTGTGCTGGGCGTAGACCTTCAGCGTGTTCTTGGAGTTGAACTTCGCGAACACGTCCTTGACGTATTTGTAGACGAGCTCGTTGGTCCTGTCGATCTCCATGTCGGGCACGGTGCGGATGGAGAACTTGCCGATGACCTTGGCGGGGATCACCGTCTTCGCGCCGGGGGCCGAGAAGGCGCCCTCGACACCGTGGACGCTGAGTGAGGGGAACCGCCAGCGGCCCATCAGGGTTTTCTTCTTGTCGTTGAATATGGTCGTCTTGGAACCGAGTGATTCGTGGAGCGTCTCCATTGTGAAGGCGATCGGCTCGTATAGCTTCTCCTCTTCTTCCGTGACCTTTTCTACCTGGTCGTAAATACCAGGGATCTGAATCTTGCCATCAGTATCAACAAGACTACCCAGCACACGCACCAAGTCCGTCATGGGCTCTTGCGCGGTACCGCCAAAGACACCGCTGTGCAAGTCGGCACCGGGACCAGAGATCTCAACGCTGTAATAGTTGCAGCCACGGAGACCGTATGTCAAGCATGGCTTCTCTGTGCCTAGCCAGTAGTTGTCACTGATGCAAACAGCGTCCGCATCGGCAAAGTAGTTCTTGCCCTCTTTCTCGATCAGCTCGTCGAGGCCTTCGGATCCGTACTCCTCCATACCCTCAAAGCACATCAGCAGGTTGACGGGGAAGTCGACGCCGGCTTTCTGGTGCGCCTCGATGGCGTTCAACCAGCCGAGTACAGGACCCTTGTCATCAGTGCTTCCACGACCAAACATGCGTCCATCTTCGCCCACGGTTAATTCGAAGGGCTCAGTGGCCCAACCGTCGCTCTTCTCGGCGGGCTGAACGTCGTAGTGGCCATATACCAGGATTGTCCGCTTATTCTTATCACTGCCGTAGCGAGCGAGGATGACGGGCGGGAGATCGAGTGCGGGGTTGTCGGGCTGTTTGCCTAGGGGCCGGAGCTCGACGCTGGCGCCGAGGTTCTTCAGCTCGGCAGCCAGAAACTCGCCCATGCGGACGACGTCCGGACGACGGCTGGCATCGGAGGAGATGGAGGGGATGGCCACAGCCTTGGCGAGACGGTCGATGAAGTGATCCGACAACTTGTCGACCTCGGAGAAGTAACCGTCGAGCTGAGGCGCCATCTTGCGTGCTTGGTGGGCTTTGATGGTGGGGGTTAGATAAGTCCTCCGGGTCGAGACGGCGCAGGGTGAATGAAGTCTCGCGGCTAGTCTAGAGTTACCCCGAATTACCGATGGGCAGGTTGCGGGATGACAAGAACTAGAAAATTGACTATAGTTCCGTATGAAGAGTTGACAGGAACCGCCCCTTAGATGTAATGATGATGATTGGGAAAGTGATAGGGGTGCAAGATACTGGTGATGAGGGACTCGTGTGAGTAGAGTGCGGGGCATTTGGGTATTATATGCAAGCTGGAAGGAGGTAAGGGTGCAGCAAAAATGAGGGGCAGCGAATTAACGATTAGGTGATGAGAGAGATACGGTAGGTACCTTCAGCCAGCTACCTTAGCGACCTACCAACTTAATAAGGTAGGTAGGCACCGTGTAAGTAAGAGACGGGAAGGAGGTATGGTGCTATATGACACACACGGCACGGCAGCTATGGAGGCAGACAGGTAGGTAGATAGATTGATAGCTCATTGGTAAAAAACACTGACTAACCAGGTCCACCCTCCGCTGGTCCAAGGACGGCTAGTGATGGCTTTACGACTGGCTTGCCTTTTGCGGAAGGCAGTCCCTTCGTATAGCTCTCTCTATCTGCTTAGAGTATTGCCGACCTACCCAATCTATATCGTACCCAATATAATTCGATGGGGCTCTTTATACTCACCGAGTCAGGAGTATATTGTGAGAAAGAAAACATCAAAATAGAAAAAGAAAGAAAAAAAAAAAGAAAAAAGAGAAAAAGAAAAAAGAAAGAAGAAGAAAAAGAAAGAAAGAAGAAGAAGAAGAAGAAGAAGAAGAAGAAGAAGAAGAAGAAGAAGAAGAAGA
>NPFG01000190.1:0-68942 GCA_002288965.1 Xylaria sp. MSU_SB201401 | reverse complement strand
ATTTATATTATTATTATTTTATATATTTTTAATTTTTATTTTACTTAATCCCATTCTTATTATATTTAATAATAATTATTTTAACGCATCTTTTAATTGACCTTGCCATCTAATTAAGTTAGCCACCCCCCCTAGCCTATACAAATTCTCCCCTACACTTTCTCACGTGACCTTTAAATAACTTTACGAATATTATAGCTATAAAATAATAAATTATACTATTAGATTTATAACTTAATAAGGAATTTAAATATATAAGCTTTATATTTTTAACTATTTTATTACGCGAGTTATTAAGTATTATATTAAAGTAAGCATTAAAATAATCTTTACTTAGCGCCTTTTTAGCGTATTATTTAATAACACGTTTAATAAAATAGTTAATAAAATAAATAAAAATACTATTAAATTCCTTATTTAGTTACGATTTTAATAATTTTAATTATTTTATTATAGTTATAATATTTATAAAATTATTTATATATTAAGTTATTAAAAATAATATAAAACCGGGGGGTGGCTAACTTAATTAAGTGGCTAGGTTAATTAAAAGATACGTTAATCGTAAGATAAAAAAAAGGAAACCATTTTAATCTAAATAAAACGTAAAAGGTTTTTTATTTACTTAAATTATATTATAACTAACCGGTATAGCCTTATAAGCTATTTAAAGGCTAGTATATAAGCGTATAAAACGCTTAAATACTTATTTAAAGTATTACTAACCTTATAAGTTATTAGTATAACGGTTAAATAGGCGTGCTATTATAATAGATTACCGATTTTATATAATATAAAATAATAAAAGATTATAAAAAGTAATTATAAATATATAATATAAGACTTATAACTAGCCGACTATAATTAAATAAATATAAAACTAAATTCTATTAACGTTATTTTTATATAAGTGGGCTATTTAATTAAATAGGCTACTTTTTAGACTTTTATATACGCGTTTAAAAATAATCTAATAACAACGCGTATAATTAATTTAAATTATTTAGAATTTAATTTGTTAAATATTTTTATACTGTTTTAATAAGTTTATATATTATAGCCGGGTTTACTATAAGCCCTATAGGGTTAGGCGCGCGTCTCCTTTTTTATTATATGATAATTATTTTGACGATTTTTACGATTTTTACGATTTTCCTGCCTAATCTAATCTGCGACCTTAAGCAACCTAACTGAAGCCCGATTCTTATCCTAATATATTAAATCGAAGGTTGTACAGCGTTAGAATAGTTTTTTAGTATTTATTATCAAAGGTATACGCTAGATTATGCATAGTACAACTGAGTCTCGCGTTATTAAAAGAAGGGTGTTATAACCTTTTATAAAGCGAATTATAAGCTTAGCTAGTATTACTATATAAAGAGAACTCGATTATAAAATAAAAAGTCTTTTATTATATAATATAAGAGATTTATAAGCTTTTAAAAACATAATTAAGTAGGAAAATTATAAATATTATTATAATAGTCGTTATATAAAAAAGAAAAAAACGCGCGCCTAACGCTATAAAGCTTATAACAAACCCGGCTATAATATATAAACTTATTAAAATAATATAAAAATGTTTAACAAATTAGATTTTACATAGTTTAAATTAATTATATATATTATTATTAGATTATTTTTAAACGCGTGTATAAAAGTTTAAAAAGTGGTTTATTTAATTAAGTGGCCTACTTATATAAAAGATGCGTTATAATTAAAACTAATATAGTATAATAAGTATATAAAGATTATTTAAATAAAATATTTTATATTAAGTAAACTATAAGTATTTAAAAACAATTATTTAAAACGGCTAGGTGCTAAGCTAATAATGGTTAGTTGATTTACCACCACGTGTATAGTCCTATGTAGGTATATAAGTGCTATACTACGGTAGTAGGTGGGCTAGCTACTAGTCGACGCTAACCAGAATCTACTTACACGTAAATGCCTTCTTGGGCAAGGGCCTGAACTAGGCTCAGATTGGCAAGGCGACTTCAAGTTTTAATCGGAAGATGGATGGCGTAAAGTGGTCAAAGCTCCTCGTGTTTCAAAGCTCTACTAATAAACCATAATTCGGGGCAAGAGTTTGGGGGAGCAAGTCGGGTTCTTCTGCAGTGGGCCTGCCAGTTGGCACCACACCTACCCTTTGCCCACCCGCGCTAACGTACCTAAGGTAAGTACTGAAACCCCTGTCGGGTCGAGATGGACTGGGTAGCGACCAGGCACTCACTAAGGTAGTTGCTTTGTGTGCCGGGCGCCCCCCAAGGGAAATTTGCTAACACGAGCATTGATTGGGAAAGCCTTCCCCTGAAGTAATCGGCCAATCCTCAACCACTCGGTCCCGTCAACAATCCAGTCTTGTGCCATTGTCCCATCGCCTCTGTTGTTCTCCAAGGCTCGTGCCAGCCAACCACTATCACCTCTAGCTCATCTCTTGCAGCCCCTTCTCCTGGATTTGTGCCTGTTGCGTTCCTCGGGAACCTCATTCTCCATTGACGTCCGCTCGGGGTTTGGCCTTCTGTCGATTATCGTTGCATATTCCGCCCAAGATGCCTCCTGCCACCGCCGAAAGCGCGTCGCCAATTGGCATTGCCAATCTTCCCAACCAGCGACACAAGATTGTGGCAAAGAGGGGCGCTGCTTTCACCATCATGGTGCGTACATGAACCCATCTCGTCGATGCCGTAGGCTTTACTGACCTGCTTCTCCCGCCAGGTCGCTGGTGAATCCGGCCTTGGCAAGACGACTTTCATCAACACGCTTTTCTCGACCACTATCAAGAACTACGCCGACCACAAGAAACGGCACCAGAAGCAAGTCGACAAGACTGTTGAGATTGAGATAACCAAGGCTGAGTTGGAGGAAAAGTTCTTCAAGGGTAGCTCGCCTCCTTTCCCCAATTAATTACACTTGACCATTTGCTTAACAAGGTCTCCATCCGCAGTCCGCCTTACTGTCATCGATACCCCGGGCTTCGGCGACTACGTTAACAACAAGGACTCATGGATGCCCATCATCGAATTCCTCGACGACCAGCACGAGTCTTACATGCTCCAGGAGCAACAGCCCCGTCGCCAGGATAAGATTGATCTCCGTGTCCACGCATGCCTTTACTTTATCCGACCCACCGGGCACACGCTAAAACCCTTGGACATCGAGGTTATGAAGAGACTGTGCTCTCGTGTCAACCTTATTCCCGTCATTGCTAAGGCCGACACGTTGAGCCCTGCTGATTTGGCCAAGTTCAAGGCTAGAGTATGTTCCACCTGTCGCACCTATCCGATATGTGTGTCCTAACTGTCTGATTTGATAGATTCGTGCCGTTATTGATGCACAAGGTATCAAGATCTACGAACCCCCGGTTGAAGAGGATGATGAGGCTGCTGCTCAGCATGCCCGAAGCTTGATGGCTGCCATGCCCTTTGCCGTCATCGGTTCTGAGAAGGATGTAAAGACTGGCGATGGTCGGATTGTGAAGGGCCGCCAGTACTCCTGGGGTGTTGCCGAAGTTGAGAATGAAGATCATTGCGACTTCAAGAAGCTTCGCTCTATCCTCATCCGTACCCATATGCTCGACCTCATTCACACTACTGAGGAGCTTCACTATGAGGCTTACCGTGCTCAACAGATGGAGACACGCAAATTCGGCGAGGCACGCCCCCGCAAGCTGGACAACCCCAAGTACAAGGAGGAAGAGGAGGCACTTCGAAAGCGTTTCACTGAGCAGGTCAAGGTTGAAGAGCAACGATTCCGGCAATGGGAACAGAAGCTCATCGCTGAGCGAGACCGCCTCAACAAGGATCTTGAACAAACACACGCTCAGATCAAGCAGCTTGAGACAGAGCTTGAGCAAATGCAGGGCAGCGTCGCTCGCAGTGGTCGTCGTTAAGCAGTCTCTCGCCATGATTATTCGCTGTCCTCACGTGGTTCTGTCCAATGTTGTTCCACAACCTTCATACATGGAGGTGGAAGTCTTTGATACCCAGTTTCTGCGCCTGCTTAACTTAATAACCAAAGTTGGCTTTACTAGGTCAATATGCTTAGGAGCTATTTTGAGTCTGTCTAATGAAACAAGGATGGATTGTGAGAGAAAGGGGGAGAATTAGGTGGGCAGGGAAAAAAGGAGACGCGAAATAAATAATAACTAGTTTCTTGTTGCTCCGGTAATTAGGGCCATGAAGCGCTTCTGGTATGTCGAGACGAAGAAAAGGAAAACAACCAGGCGTCGTTCAAGATATTTCTCATTAGCGGGCGCTCTTTCAAATAGCACCCTCTCTCCAACACTTTATTCGGTGCAGTTAGGTTTAGTTGACGATGTAATCAAGATTTTCTTACGATACCATTCATTGAGATGGCCACCATAGTTTCATGAATCGTGAAGAATGCTATTTTCATTTCTACCAGACAGACAACTAACGAAAACATAGTTTGACAGCTAGAAGGCAATTCAAACCACTACCAAGGGGGTATCTGTATATGCTCGGATTTCGCTTCCTTCCTCGTCATTTCATTGCCGAGTCCGTGCTTGGCACTATTTTCATACATATTTAGTGTTAGGAAAAGCTACCTTGTCGAGTACTAAACAGCATCCATGGCGGCTCGTGTCGCTAGTTGTTCGTTCTTGTTCCCGAGTTTTGAGATCTGCAAGAACGCGTCGACACCATAACCCTCGAGACTGTGCAGTTCTAGGCTGCCGGCCCAGTACTCGGCGTACACACGGCTCAGGGGTAAGCTGATACCGAGACGCAGGTTTGGAGGCCGGGCGGAGAGCGTCGTGAGCGAGCCGTTGTGATTCGCAGAATTATACGAGCTGGAATCTACGCGGGAATGCCTATCGGGAAACATGTTCTGCAGCTCCGAGAAGTTCCCGTCGATGCGTAACTCCTGCAGCGTGGCGGCCATCAATGGGACCTGGCCTAGGTTCTCCAGCCGCTGTGGCGTTGAGGGCCCTTTACCGAAGGACCAGAGGTGTGGGAGCATGTCCCGCGAGATACCGCCGCCACGGTCTGAAATTCGGATGATGATGTGTTGCTGGGCCTCGCAGAGTGTGACCTCGATAGGCGGGGGTTTCTCGCCGTTCTTGTTGCCATTCTTGCCGTGGTGCTCAACCACTGCTTGCACGGAATTACGCAGCAGCTCGCCAATGATAAACTCGAGATGGCTTAGAATATAAGGGAAACTGACTTCCAGGTCTCCATCAATCTTGATCTCGGGAATCGCAGCATCGGCGCCGTAAGCTGAGCGTGCCAATTCCTGAACGGCCTTTCCGCAACGCTCGACAACATCTCGGGCCACACATTTGAGAAATACCTCGCCAATGAAGTCGGACTCCGAGAGCTTGGCGCCTGGTGAAAACCAATCTGCATTGAACATCTCGGTTAATGCAAGATGTTGTTCAGCAATGACGCGGCGGGATATTCGCTGTCGCAGAACCCATAGATTAGCTACCTAATTGCTGCAATATACTCATGGGTCCGTTGTCATCCAAGTCCTTTCTGTGTGCATACTCAAGGTAGCAGTAGCATGGAGCACGTACCGATCGTAGAATGGTGTTCATGAAGCGATCAAGGTTAGCCGCGGGCATGAGTCCATTACACTCCAGAATGCCCATGGCCAACTTAGGGATCACGCTCAGGTGAGCACGCAGCATGCTGGCGATAATGGAGCAGAATTTGTCATTGTCCTCTAACGTCTTGATTTCCTTGACACGTCGGAAGGTGTCGAAGGCTGTATAGTATAGTTCGTACACATCGCTTATGTGTCGGTTCGTCACAACAACGTAGGGGAGGCGCTGCATATCACGGATGCGGTGGGCGATTCTACGAGATTGATGAGTGAGCTGTCGTGGTCAGACGCGCCCGCAAGGGATAGAAGCTGCGAACCTTGTGGGAAGCTCGGTTCGAACATAGTTAGCCGAGCTGATGAGCCTTGCCTCTGTCAGGGACCGCCCAAAGACCATCAGCTGTCGCAGACTTATAGGTCTCGCCTCTTTCGCTACCCATCTGTATATCGAAGCGCAGGCATGTCGTCAGTCACACGGAATCAAAGTGTACCAGGGCCCAGTTGGCAGCATACTCGTCTAGGGCCTGTACAGGCCGCCACTTGGCTGTCGTATGTGTGTATCTCTGGGGTTTGGTGCCCCCAGGGCCGTTTCGCTCAACGCATGGCCGATGGATAGCATGCGGCCGAGGTTTTCGGCCAGCCGTGGCGATTGTGGTCGTCGGGATGGAGCAGGCTCGTGTCGAGAGGCTGATACTCAGCCGGAGGGTTTTGGTGGCATTCTGCACCACGGAGGGTAGCATGCCGGCAGTTCCATGCCAGGGCGCGCAGAGACAACAATTGGAAATGATTCAAGAGATAAGCCACGCCAGTTTGAATATAGCGGAAAGATGCTAAGCAATGGTAGCTAATAAAACCAGAAGGCAATTCGAATGGCGAATTATAGAGAATGGGGAGAGGATAAGGTATCTACTAGGTAGGTAGGTAGGGAGGTAGTAATACAGAAGATTACCGCCTTCTCCCATTCTCCAACATGCGCCCTCACATGTCAGTGATTGATGCCACCCCAAATTCATTAGTCACAAGAGCAGTTGCCGATTTCGCAGCGCCGCTATTGGAGCTTACCTTTACGGAGCAGATATCGAGTTACCTATAAGAGGTGGTTAGAGCTTCCACAGTAGTCTAAGCGCTAGAGTCCTTGATTACCTAATGGGCCCCCCCCCCCCTTAGTGGGCCACCCAAACTAGCGGTCAACACCACTAATACTACCACCTTCACTCAATCAATTAAAGCTATTTAAAGCTGTTTTTTTATACTAAAATAGCTATAGAGTTAGAAAAAGAGACGCTTATTATGCTAGCACTTGCAGAGATCTAAAAAGGCGAATCGGTATAAAAAGCCGCCAAGCTTTTTAGAGTCCCTAGGACTACTCTTTAACACCGAGCTAATAGCTCCCTTTTACGCCGTAAAGCTAACAAAATTAACTAGTTATTTAGTTCTAAAGTTAAAACTTAAATCATTAAGTAGATTTATAACTCTAAAAGCGCTAATTATATACTATACTACTTAAAAGTTATTAAATTTGCTAAATGTATTTTAAAAACCTAAGGGTATAGTAAAAAGATTAAGAAACATTAAATTAACTAGCTACTTAAATGCTACCTAAATATAAAAACAAAGCCCTAAATAACCCTTAAAGCCGCTAAAGCTATAATAAACTTACTAGCTTAAATTCTTAAGGTTTTTAAATATTATAAAGCTATTTGCTAAAAGTATTAAATTCTACTATACTATATTATAAATATAGATAAATATAAACTCTAAAAGGGTAAGTTTCTTTATAAAAAGGTTATAAAGTCTTTATTAATAAAGGTAGGCCTATAATAGTATTTAGACGCTACTAATTAGGTAACTATTTTAAAGACTTTTTTAGTAAATATAGCTACTACCTTATGCTTACTGTTATTTTTATAAGTAACTTATTATAAAGGTAATAGTTTAAAGCTAATTTTCTTTATTAAAAGTATGCAACTAATATAAATAGCTAGACTATTAACTAAATAGCCTTTTAATAGCTTAAAGAAGTTACGGCCGGCTGGCTATAGGTTTTATATCACATACCTACAACCACCTTCCGCAATCTCTTATTACCTTATATTATATAACATTAGCAATCTAAGCGTATAAAAAACCCTCCGCACTTTATTTATATATAAATAGTTTCCTTTCTTCTTTATTTTACGATTAATATATATATAATACCTATATTAAGCCTTATCTTATAGTAAAACCCTAGTCGTAACAATTGTAAGATTAATACTAATAGCTAAGAAGCTTTACATCTTATAAACAATTTAAAGTTAATATTTGCATATCCCGAAAATTGGCTATAACCTTACCACTATTTAACCAATCGACCAACAGAAAAGCGTACTAATTACTACGCTTTCCTAAACCTACTAATCTACGCTAAGGTAATAATTATCCCTGCTATTACTAACTAACTAAGTAGATAGCTCGTTTTAATAAAAATATAAACACTAAATTAAAAGCGGGTGCCGGCTTTGCTAGCTCCTAGCTTAATTTACCCTAAATTTATAAGACTATCTATTTTAACCTAAGTAATTTAATAAGTCCCTATATATATTAAGATAAACTACCTGAAACTAAGTTTTGCTACTAATCCTCCAGAGTTTTATTAATTAAACTCCCCGAGGGCTCTCGCACTTTATATATAGAAAGACGTAATAATAGTAATAATAAAAACAATTATTTCTATAATACCTTAAAAAAACCTAAGCTTTCTACTTAAAAACACTTTTAATTTGTTATTAATAGCCCTATAATTATAGAAAACTACTATATAAACATTTCTATAGATAATCTATACAATAACGCCTTTAAATAATCTAAATATATTTTTAACGCCTTTAAAGGAGGATACTATTTTAAGGCCTGCTCTAATGTAGGTAAAGCTATATTTCCTAACTTTAATAGTATTATAAACCTTAAAGCTTTTAAAAAAGCTTATAAAACTAACTAAAAAGCATTATTTCTTAAAATATTATTCCAATTTACTTATACTAAAGCTTAGGACTTTATAATCTAAAATATATATAAAATTGCTATAAACTTTAATAATAATATTATAATAATAGCCTAAATAGCTAAAAACATCTACGCTAAAAATAAAAACCTAATTAAAAAAGTTAGCAACTAGAACTTTAATCTATAAAAGAAACTTAATGCTAAGAAAGCTAAATTATCTAATATAAACTAACTAGTTATAGACCTTATATTTTCTAACCGATAATTATTAGTAGTTAGTAATAATAGTAGCATATTTAGCAATTTTATAAACAAAAACAGTTAAAAAAAAAAGAAATTAGCAAAAGTTTTAGTTTTAGTTTTTTATAATAACACTATAAAAAACAAATATAGCTTCGATGTCTAATACCGCAATATATCTAACCGCCTATATAATAACACAGATTAATTTTATAGTAAGACCTTAAAGATAATTAATATTAAATTCCATCTTAAAAGCATAGTTGCTAAAAATATCGGCCTTTACCTATTCGATAGCTACTCTAACTAGCTTAAAATATTTAAATAGATAATAGTATACCTAAAACTAAAATATTCTAACCTAAATAAAAAGCAAAAGGCAAATATAGAGTTTAAAAAACTAGATATAGGTCTATTTGCAAACTTCTAAATATTTAAAAACACTTCGCCTAGCTTGCTAGCAAACGCTACCTACTAAAAGTATCTTAGAAAAAAGAATTTTACAACCGCCTTAATAGTCGCTTAAAAAACTAGGTAATCTATAACTATCTAAATAAGAATATTAACTATAAGACTTTTACTTTTTAGTGCAAATAGCTTATTTATAATATAGTTAAAATAAATATAGCTAATAAGCAGTATAAAACCTACTACTACTACTAATATTACTACTACTGTTAACACTTAAGGTAATAATTATAATAGCTATAATAATTATAGAGGTAACTTAAATTGTCCTACTAATAATGTAAAACTAACCTCTAAAGGCAAACCAAGCCTTAAAGAAATAAAGATTTTAATAAAAAAAGGTTAATACTTTAACTGCTAAAAGAAGGGACTATAAGTCTGGAGACTAGAACTAGCTAGTGTATAACGTAAAGAACCATTCTTAATTATTACCAACCACTAAACCTTAGAATATTTTAGTATAAAGCAACAGCTAAACCTATACTAAACAAGATAAGCAGACCTATTTACTTAATATAACTTTTTTATTACCTATTGCCTAAAAAAGGAAAACATTATAGCTAACGCCTTATTTTATAAGTAAAAGGATCTCTATATATAGAAAAGTAAGTAAAAAGAATATTAATATATAACCTTTTTCTAACTAGTTAAAAAAAGCTTAATATTAATACTAACCTTTTAATTAGCAAATTGCTATATCTTAATAATACTAATACTATTACTAAAATTAATATACTATTTCCAATAGTACTATTAATAGATAAAGTCTTATAGTAGAACTATAATTTACTTATACTAGTAACTTATTAGTTATACGTAGCACAAAGAAAAGATAATAACTAGTTTTTATATAAAAGATTAGTTACTTATAAGGGCAGACTAGTAGTACCTAATATAAACTACTTTTGCACTTGTATTTTAAAAGAAGTATATAGCTATATTACAATAACCCACCCGGGCTGCAATAAAATAAGACAACTTATTACCGCCTAATACTAGTGGCCGGGACTTGGGAAAGACTATAATACCTATATTTTTAACTATATAAACTGCTATCCGGCTAAAATACCTTATAATAAAATACCAGGACTTTTACAACTAATACTAATTCTAATATAACCTTTCTAATATATTATTATAGATTTTAAAAAAATAATAACTAATAGAAAAAGGGGAAAATTTATTTTTATAGTAGTAGACCAACTAAGTAAAGCACTTTAGTTGATACTTTATAACAAGTTAGTAACTGCCTAAAAGGCCGCCCAATTATATTATAAAGGGCTATTTAGAATTTATAGATTATTAAAACATATTAACTCTAATAGAGGGCCCCAGTTTATTTTATTATTTACTAATAAATTAGCTAAAATCTTTAAAATTAAATAGAAACTATTTTTAGCTAAATACTACAAATTAGTAAAATAAGCTAAAATAGCTATTAAATATCTTAATTAAAAACTATAACCATTTTACAACTACTTTTAAACCAATTAGGATAATATACTGCCTACTATAGACTTTACTATAGCATTCCTCCTATACAAATTAACAGGCCTACAGCTACACAAAGTGCTATTCGGTTTCTCTATATTAAGCTATTATAATTAAATAAGCTAAACTATTAATATTATAAGCTTACCTATTAAAAAACGCCTTAATTGCAAAAAAGCATAGGATCATATAAATATAATTAAAAACTATATCAATATTATATAAATAATACTTAAATAGATATAAAATAAGATTATTATAAAAGAAAACCGCTATTATTAAAAACTAGACTTTAGTATTAGCAACTGCATTTTTATTCTAAAAAAAAGATAATTATAAATTACTAATTAACCTTTTAATAAATTAAACTACCTTATAATCTAATAACACTTTAAAATTACTAAATAAGTTAAACCTACTACTTTTAAACTTAAAGTACTTAATAGTTGGCATTTAATTAGCCTTTACTATACTAATTAGTTAAAAAAGTATCTAAATAACCTACTAAAACAAGCTATAGAATAACCTAAAAGCAAAATTATTAATCTTAATACAAATAATAAAATAGGTAAAAAATAGAAAGTCAAACATATGCAGACTTTAAGACTATATTATAAAAAGCTCTAATACTAAGTTAATTAAAAAGGTTAGGACTTTAATAATAAATAGTACCCTACAAGCAACTTTAAAAACTTATTAAAACTATTGCTATCTTTTTATAAAGATAACCTAAAATCAGCAGAACCTTTAAAAAAACTAGAAGACTAGCTAAAGGCTATAGAAAAGGATAGATTTAATAATAAACA
The DNA here is from genome assembly GCA_002288965.1 of Xylaria sp. MSU_SB201401. Lineage (NCBI taxonomy): Eukaryota > Fungi > Ascomycota > Sordariomycetes > Xylariales > Xylariaceae > Xylaria > Xylaria sp. MSU_SB201401. Next base: position 57,384 of record NPFG01000190.1, on the reverse strand, counting down.
CCTAGATAATGATTTTCTAAACATAGGTACTATACAAACTATACCCTTATGCAGGTCGAGAAAATATAGTGCTATAGCTACTATTATAATAGGAATTAATAAAATCGAATTATAATATGCTATAGAAAAACCCTAAGCGCTTCTACGGATTAAAGGCCTATAATATAGTAGTATAAGGGTAGAAACCTGAGGTTATCTCTCTTCTAATTAGAAAGCAGCAACTAGAAGACCGGGAGTTTAAATCTCCTTAAAGGCGAGATTTTTTAGAGGGGGGGGTAGTTACAGCCAGCTGGCTATAGGTCTTATATTATATACCTACAACCACCTTTTGCAATCTCTTATCGCCTTATATTACGTAATATTGGCAATCTAAGCGTATAAAGAACCCTCCGCACTTTATTTATATACAGATAGTTTCTTTCTTTCTCTATCTTATAATTAATATATATATAGTACCTATATTAAGCCTTGCCTTATAGTAAAACCCCAGTTGTAATAAAAGAGATCTATTTATTAGAAACTAAACTAGAAGATCTTAGGTAATAAAGGGTCCTATTTTTAAATACTTATACTTCCTACGTAAATAAGACCTTTATATATAAAGCTTAGTCTTATAAGGTAGAATTAATTTATCTACCTGCTTATAGATCTTATATTTTTTAACTAGCTAATATAGGCGTTTTTTTAGGTTTAAAACGCTATTTTCGTAAAAAGATAATACCTTATGTATACCTGCTAGCTTTAGCGCCTATTTATAAATATAGATTTCTAACAGTATATATAAAAGCATATAAGAAAGCTATATAACCTAAAATAATTAAAGCTATATTTAAAAAGTCTAAAATCTAGCTATTTAATTAAAAACAACTGCTTAAAAATAAAAAGATAGTTAACATAAGCTATAAACCTATTACTTTAAAAAAGCCTTTATAGTTAGACAAAGGGAAGTGCAAATAGAATATACTAAAAGACTTGCAAAACCTTTGGCATTAATTTGCTAGCCTAAAGTCTTCTTTTATAAAATTTACTAGTATTACAATAGCTCTCGTATAAAAGGCAGGCAAAAAGATTAATATTCTAACTTTAGAATTAGCTTAGGCACAGCAGCAGATTAACAAATTAAAGGCTTAAAAAGAAGCCCTAAAGCTAAGGGCCTAGAAACATATGAAAAAAGACCCTTAAAAGACCTTTTATAATATAGAAGAAATTTATCGGGCGCAAATTGCAGCAGAAGACTATAAACAGGCTTATAAAGCTAGTTTTTCGTAAAAAGCGCGTAAGATTTCAAAGGCTACTTTCTAAAGTATACTAAATAAATAGCATATAGAGTAGATTAAATAAATCAATTAGGTTGCTAAGAAAACGCGTTTTTTCTGACTGCTATTAGGCTTTGTTGAGGCTTTTAGATGTGGCCTATTAGGGGGGGTGGCCTATTAGGTAATCAAGGACTCTAAGTCTCGACAGCATCTGCCTTGCCGCGCATCTGCCATTTTAAACCCGTGAAATAGGTACCTCGCGACTTTGATGATCATAGATAGAAACCTAACCTAGGTAGTCGAAGGTATGATTTCCTCTCTAATCTCTACCTACGTAGGATGGGCTCAGAGCATCTGGTCGAGTATTTAACCTTGTATGTTTATGTGTCGCATTAGGTATAAATGTACCTAGTCAAGTACCTCTAGGTTACGGAACTTACATTAGGTACATAGGAGTAGCACTGGACGTGGAGTGGAATTGTCGGCAATGCTCACCTAGCTGTGAGCTTGAATCTGATGCCTTGGGGTCTCAGATTCTGATAGTTCTGCTGATAAGTATGTTTGTTAGCAACTTGCCTACAGTTATGTATTCTCACCATTCAATGACAGGCTATGTACAGTGGATGACCATATTCTACACTACCTACCTACCGTACTTCTGCCGCTCGAGTACGTTTGTAGATGTGTAAGTCCTTTAGTATACGTAGTTCTGTGCCCGCCGTATTCGTACGCTGGTGCATACCATCATCACAGACGTCATCGTAGCATTGCCAAACCAACCCCATTCGTCAGCCAGACGAGGGACAACAGCTCTAACCTTCGTCTACGGAATTGATCTTCTTTATCGTTCCAAGTTGATGCGAACACGTACCTAAATGTGTAGTTCCCAGGGATCAACCAATCTGTTCGGGCTCGGGTCCCCGTGCCCACCGTAGATCATGTCATCACGCAGCACACCGCGTAGTGTGTGTAGCCTTGTGTAAATTACATAGTACTGATGAGATCAATACTAGCCACCGCCGTTGAGGCTCCAGTAGCTGTATAAAGTAGGTACCTACCTTAGGGAGGCAGCCAATGCAGATACTTCTTGCCTACCTGCCTCCAGGCTGTACTATAAGTATTGCCTTTAAAAAAACAAAAAAAAAAAACAACAACAACAACAACAAAGCGGTGCTTGCGCAAACGTACTTATCGAGTATGCGCTAGGGACTGGATGTGTTTGCTCTTTCCAATTCCTCTATAGGTATCTGCGTAACGGAAATAGTCTTGAGATCGGAGAGGGCTGTCAGTATCAATGAATATTACACCTTCTTAGTACCTAGGTAGTAGGTTAGGTAGGTAACGAGATAAGGTACTTGCCAGCATATGCCGAATATGGCCCCTAGCCGAGTACCTAAATAGTCACCCCACATGTGCGGTCCATTAGCGCATACCTAGGTAGGTAGACACCTACTGTAGGCACCTAGGCAGGCTTTAGTAGCATGTCCTCACCCCCAAATCAAGCACTGCACAGCCCACCTACAGCCCAACGCAGCACTGCGACCGGCTCCACCCACCTTACCTAGACACAAGCAGCCATTGAAAGAATCTTAGGTCTGCCAGGTAGGTACAAGCGTATCATACAGCTTCACTGCCTCTCTCTCTGGGCCCGCGTCCTTTCTCGAGTCGAGTTGGTCGTTGCTTCGGGCTTCCTCTTCCTCTTCCTCTTCCCTTCCTTCTCTCTGCTGACTCTTTTCGACCTCGTCCTTGTTCCACCTGAGCCTGTTTCTGTATCAATATCTTCTCATCCTTTCCATGCCATCCATTTACGGGCATCACTTTCCCAGGCCACAGACACATGACTTAGCAGGGCGCAACGCCGGCAATCCCCTTCTCTTCCCACCTCTGCCCCGTCGTCATTACTTGACTAGTGTAGTAGGCGAGTCGGCTCTTTAGCTCGCTCTCGCTCCAACCCCACCAATACCTAGGTATTACCGTTATTGTCATTGCTGCCATTCTTACGCCTGCCTATCGTGCCATCTAGACCACTCAGAGGTTTTGCCCATCTGTTCGTCGCCTCCCGCTCTCTGCCTTTTGCTCTGGAAACCCTTATGAGCCGCCCATCCACCGCGGTGACCTAGTGTTTCCCACGCAGCGGCGCGTTGCTGCCCTCATTGCTATCGCAGTAGCTGGTCCATTGCCTTGCCGTCTTTGCCTGCCTACCTGCTGCCTGCGTACTTACATGTTTAGGTGGGTAGCAGGTGCAGTCGACGTCTACCGATTATCTACCTGCCGCCATCCCGCACTTCTTCTTCCCACCCGCCGCAGAAATGGTGAGCTCACCCAATCTCTGGCCTGCTCTTCCGCTTCTGGCCGTCTCTTCTCTTTGCCAATGTTTTCTCTGTGACTATTCTTTCGTTCGGGTTGGCTTCCAAATCAGCCGTCTCCTTCCACTTCCTCCTTAACTCAAATCCCGCCATACCACACTAGCCCCTCCGTCATTGGAGGGCCCAATTCCCTGTGTATAATCATCATTCTGCTGCGCCATTCTTGATAATATCCTACACCTTGGTCTGCGTTTTCAGTGCCCCACTGTAGCTCCCAGCGTTGGCCAGGCTAACAAAATTTGCCCCAGAGCTATAACTCGGAAATCCACTCCCCGAACGATATGATGGTCGACTCGCAGGATGACATGGTTGTCGAATCTGGCCAGAACGAGAGGGATGAGGTTGCTATCATTGAACCCGACCAGCTCGACGACGAGATAGAGCCCCTCGAGAATGTTACTTTAGCGACCGACTGTACGTGCTGTCCGGACTACACGTCTGCTGCTATTGCCTGCAAGATTAGGCTAACGACATTGTATAGATGAGGCCATGAAAGAGCTCGTCCTACCACCCCTTCTAGAGGAACCAAAGATACTGGAGGATGTTGTAAATACATGGAAAGTCGAGAACTGGAGGAGTCTCGCCAAGAAGGAACATGGCCCTACATTCGAAGCCGGCGGCTACCCATGGTCAGTATAATTGCAACGCCCGCCATGGTACTTCCTAACACCTCGGATAGGCGCATCCTTCTGTTTCCCTTTGGCAATAATGTTGACCAATCCTCGATATACCTTGAGCACGGTTTCGATGACCTTAACAGTGTACCGGACGACTGGAGCTGTTGTGTACAATTCGGTTTGGTCATGTGGAATGCTAACGACCCTTCTCTTTTCGCCCACCACACCGCGCATCACCGTTTTACTAAAGAAGAGAGTGATTGGGGATTTACTCGATTTCTTGAGCTTCGGCGCATGTTCCAGCAGCCGTGGAATAACACTGGTCGGCCGTTGGTCGAAGACGACGCCTGTAACATCACTGCCTACGTTCGTATTGTGGAGGATGAAACTGGTGTCTTATGGCATAACTTCAACAACTATGATTCCAAGAAGGAGACAGGTTTCGTCGGCTTGAAAAACCAAGGCGCTACATGCTATCTAAACTCTCTCTTGCAATCGCTTTACTTTACCAACGCATTCAGAAAGGTCAGTCTTGTCAAGCGGTTGGCAATGGCCGTGAGAAGGCTGACAACCTGGGCCACAGGCTGTTTACCAGATACCCACGGCAGAAGATGAGAGTATAGCTAACAGTGCCTATACTCTTCAACGACTCTTCTATCAATTGCAGATATCTAACTCGGCCGTTGGCACTAACGAACTCACGCGATCATTTGGCTGGGACACCCGGCATATTTTCGAACAACAGGATGTACAAGAGTTGTCACGTAAACTGATTGAGCGCATGGAGGAAAAGATGAAGGGAACAGCTGCCGAAGACGCTCTTCCCAAAATGCTCAGTGGAAAAGTGAAGACATATGTCTCCTGTATCAACGTCGACTATGAGTCCAGCCGACTTGAGGATTTCTGGGACATTCAGCTCAATGTCCGAGGTATCCCCAACCTCCAAGAGAGTTTCAAAGATTACATTCAGCAAGAAACTTTGGACGGGGACAATAAATACTGGGCCGGGGACGAACACAAATATCAAGACGCGCGCAAGGGTGTCATATTCACGAGCTTTCCTGAAGTCTTGCATCTGCACCTCAAACGATTCGAGTACGATATTCAGCGAGACACGATGATGAAGATAAATGATCGTTTCGAATTCCCGGATAAAGTGGACCTCGCACCATACCTCGAGAAGGATGCAGACAAATCTGAGCCATGGATATACAAGTTGCACGGCGTGCTGGTACACAGTGGTGACCTGAATGCCGGTCATTATTACGCCTTCCTGAAGCCCAACAAAGACGGCTGGTTCTACAAATTTGACGATGATAAAGTCACGAAAGCTACCATGAGGGAAACTTTGGAAGAGAACTTCGGCGGCGAATATAAGTCTTCCCTAATATCACCTCGCTCGACATTCCAAAAGAGGACACCTATTATGCGTCAGATGAATGCGTACATGTTGGTTTACATTCGAGAATCTCGCCTAGATCAAGTCTTGACTCCGGTGAATCAAGAAGACTGCCCGCCACACCTGCGTAAGTATACCTCGCTTTGACAGTAGTGTATTTAATTACTAACTTGTGTCGCAGAGAAACGCCTGGATGAAGAGGCAGCTGCTCGGGAAGCCAAGCGAAAAGAGCGCGAAGAGCAGCACCTCTACCTTTCTATCAAGGTCATCACAGAAGACACTTTCAAGAATCACTCCGGGACGGACCTGACCAATTTCGAATCATATCCAGCGGATGACCCTGCCGCACCGAGATTCTACAGGTTAAGGAAACACATTTCTATAGAAGAAGCGGTAGCCACGATTGCCCACGATCTGCACCGGGACCCTAAGACAGTCCGTCTTTGGATCATGGTCAATCGTCAGAATAAGACGACTCGCCCTGACCAGCCAATCATGGATCTTCGACCATCGATCGAGGAAACCTTAGCACGCGCCGTGGGCACGAGTCGTGATAGCGTCCTCCGTGTCTGGGCTGAGGCTACCGATGAAGTCGATCCTGAAGGATATGGGATTTGGCCTACGTACCAGAATAATGCTAACGGTGTAGTTGTTAAGAATGACCTTATTCTCATATTCCTGAAGCATTTTGATGTAGAGCAGCAGAAGCTCCATGGCGTTGGCCATATCTATGTCAGCAAAGAAAGGAAGATAGAAGAGCTGGTTCCTGTAATTTCAAAGAAGATGGGATGGGGTGAGAAACTGCCTGCCGGAGAGCAACTGGCTATGTGGGAAGAAATCAAACCTTCGATGATCGAGGCGCTCAAGGCTAAGCAGACCCTTAAGGCGGCAGAACTACAAGATGGCGACATCATATGTTTCCAACGTGTCAGCGAGCGACGGTCGACGGGTGAGGTACTTGGGAAAATACCTCGCTTGGGAGACAAGGCCTCCGAAGAGCCTAAACGTTGGGATCGGTTTGACGACGCGAAGAGTTTTTATGACTTTCTTTGCTTCAAGCGGGAGATTCGTCTTGACCCCCACCCGCGGTGTGAGAACGCTGATCTTGAAAGCTTTCTTTTGACATTGAGCTCGAAGGCCACCTACGACCAGCTAGCTGAACGTGTCGGCGAGCGTGTTGGCGTGGAGCCGACACATCTGCGATTTTTTACGGCGAATGCTTCGACAGGTGCTCCCAAGGGGGCAGTACGACGAGTACCGAACGCCACACTTGCCCAGATCTTGAACCCCCAAAACTATACCCAGCAGAGTCTGCAAACCAAAGCGAACTCTCTCTATTACGAAGTGTTGGAGATGAGCCTTGCAGAACTCGACACGAAGAAGAACGTGAAAGTCACGTGGTTGAGCGAAGGAATCACAAAAGATGTAAGTCAAATCATCGATTCATGGCGGTGCGATATGCAACTAACGGCTCAGGAAACCTTTGACGTTCTCGTGAGTAAACAAGGACATGTCGAGGATCTCATACAAGGCCTCGTCAAAAAGGCGCAGATTAAAGACGAGTATGAAGGTGGACGAATAAGAGTTTATGAAATCCACAACCACAAGGTCTTCCGCGAACTTGTGCCAAACTACCCTGTTCTTAGCATTAATGACTACGTCGACATCATCGCAGAACGGGTACCGGAGGAAGAAGTCGACGCTCCGGAGCAGGACTTCATCAAGGTCATCCACTTCCAAAACGACCCGAGCCGAACGCATGGTATCCCTTTCAGGTTCCTTCTCAAAGAGGTAAGTTTCATCCACCTCGGCTCTCTAGTGAATTGAATCTAATAATCTTCCCCAGGGTGAGGTATTTTCGGAGACCAAGAAGCGCCTCGAGAAGCGGACAGGTATAAAAGGCAAGGCATTCGAGAAGATCAAGTTTGCCATCGTGCGAAAGTATCAAAAGCCCCCGACGTATATAAATGATGGTGAGTGTTTATAGTGTACATGACTTGTTAAATTTACTTACATGCTTATCCAACAGATGACATCCTATACGATGAAGGGAATACAATCGAGGACGACGCCATGCTTGGTCTAGACCACATGGACCGCACTCGAACTACTAGGAACGGCGGGGAGATGTTCCTCAGGTAGAAAATGGAAGGAAAATCATTATCTGTGAAAACTCATCCGTATTATTACTGCGGCTCTCGACATGGCTAAGAGTCTAGTATTCTTCATGACACTCACATATAGCGCAGGGGCCTACATATGTTCAGTGTCCAAGTATTGTTTGGTAGAGTTGGTATGTCTCAGCATGGTGGTCGAGAGATAGGAAGCATCGGGTCAGCCGATTCACAGTACAGAGTGCGATGGAGAGTTGAGTGCCAGCGTAGGCAAAGCCTTGTGTGAGTGCGATATCGGGGTGCTCATTACTAGCAAGACTAGCCATTCAGAGTACCGGAGCTTTGCTGGCCACGTCAACAGGATGGCAGTATTCATATCGCTTGCCGGCACACTTATTCTATCGTCGGTTGCGTCATCGTAGCTGTCTCACCGCTACGGGTTACACTGCTCCTTTAGCGGTCGGGTGGCCACAGGCTGTACACAATGAGTGTATTGAATATATCTATATGCATCTAAGCTATATTGGCCTGATGCTTCGTTCGAATTCTCCAATGAGCTCATCTTTAGTTATGTTTAGACGGGTCGTGCACCGTAATATTCAGAGTAAACATGACTTCGGAATTCACCTGCTAAAGTGGCGTATTCTCAGTATCGGTCCTACATACCAATGCCAAGCAAGAGAGAAAATCAAAATCGAGATGTATTTTCTGCGTTTTATATACATTTATTTTCACTAGCCCCAAGGATCTGTTGAGTATTAGGGGAAACTAAGTCCTTCTTGTAGCATATGGGGCTGCATGTTAGCTCGAGCTTCATTTATTTGTTTCCAGTATAGAGAATATGGTAGATAAGTTTGTGAGCGGGGTAGGTATTGCCGACACTATGAATAAAGTACATGATCTTCTTGCTTACTAGCTGTCTTAGAGGCGCACTGTCACACGGCTATTGCCAAGCAATTGCCAAAGAAACTAATGTTGCCATACAGAACAGGTCGCCGACCTTCGAAATTAACGAACTGGAGACCACGAAGATTGTTAGCTAGGAACCTAGGACTCTCTAGGTGTCTATAAGAAGGCCTGACGATTCCCAAGTTCAAAGGACTTGAACATAGGAATCAAAGGACCTTGAGACCCCCAGTCAATTATTATTAAATATGACCAAGTTCCAAGCCCTGTAGAGCCCTTGTCACACGCACTTGCTCGTCATCCTGACGGTCGGGAACTTCCTGCATTCGCGGCGAGTCAGTTTTTATCCGATCCAGAACGGATGACAGGTGAATGATAGGTTAGGATGAAGTGAGGTGAGAGAGAGATTTACCGTCCACGTCTTCGAATACCCCGCGCCGCGCACCCATTTTGGCCCGGCGCCCTCAACCGAGTCCACGACGAGCTGGTTCACCTTGGTCCAGACGGCTTCGCCCTTGATGTGGAGCCGGGGCTTGTCCTTGTCCTCGAACGCCTTGCTTGCTTCTCGGCAGATTCCGATTGCACGGATCAGCTTGGAGACGTGCCCGTCGTCGTGCAGGGCATATACGCGCGGGAGAAGGTCTGTGATGGGTAGGGAGTTTCTGGTCAGCCGACAATACATCTGTGTTTTCCCCGGCTTTCTTTTTCCTTTTCGGCCGGGAGGAGGGGGGTTTTGCTTTGATTCTTGTTGCCTTACCAAAAGTAGATTTACGGGTTTCCTCCTTTGGAACATATGAGACAATCTTTTCGAGGTCGAGGGGAGGGCATCCCTGAGCTGCGTATTGGAAGAGGTCGAACCTAATCTTCCATTCCAGGAGTCGCACTTTGCTTGCTGTGGGGATCCAGTCTTGAGCGTTGACGGCTAGCAATAGAGGGCATACGTTTACGTGGTGCCTTTGCGAAGTTTAGTCAGTCGAGGGGTTATAAATCGTGAAAATCAGAGGCATATATGAATGCGCGACGAGATCTGTTACAGACACGCGCGCATATCAGACGAACAAACAGAGAGGGGAGAGTGCCAAGAATATTCACATTAAGAAGAAATCGAATCGCGGCTCCTTGCCCGGATGAAAAGCAGCGCTGGCAGTTTCATAGATGATCGTGTTATACATCTCGATGGTCTTCTCATCCAGTTCCTCAGGCTGGACCTTTACCTTCGCCGCGACACGGATGATCTCGCCGAAAGCGTGCTTGAAAACGCCGTCGTAGAGCTTGCTCACCTCACTCGTGTGTGCTAACTTCGACAGCTTCTCATCCGCCGCGATCTCCTGAAATAAGCTCGCTATCTCTGGCATGGGCGATGAAGACAATTGCGCGGCCTCTTCGGCCTTGGGGAGGAAGCTCTCCAAGTCATCTCCGTGAACGGATGCTTGCGCTAGGCCCATTGCGACAATGGCTGGCTGCTGCCATTCGATGCCGTACATGAGCTGGATTATGGGGTGCCACAAGCCTGAATGAGTAGAGAAAGTTAGAAGATTTGAATGCCCGCGTTGACGGCATCAAGGCCAAATGATATATGCTGTAAGGGAAGCTCACCCGCGAATATGCGAACCAACATATCATCGCTCCGCTCATCGCCTTTGAAGAGGTATTCGTTAAGCACAGCCTGCCACCCCTTTTCTTCAATCTCATTCTGATAGAAGACGAGGAAGTCGGTGTAGTATCTGTTCGTTTCAAGTGAGCGACTCAACCACATTCTCAACTCTACTTTCTCCAAGCGAAAAATGAGGCGTTGTACTTAGGGTGATGTCTGACTTACTGCTCTTTCCCAAGTTTCTTCTTCGCCACTTCGAAATCCTTCAAGTCCTTCACTTGGTCCGGATGGACTTCATATGGAGCTCTTTGGTAGTTGGCGTTATCATCATACCCCATCTGAAGGTGCTCTGGAGAGGCACCGATGCCGTAAAGTGCCAGCAGATGATGGCTTATACTACGAAAAAGCCAGATCAGTATTATGAGTTTTGTACAGTAAGACGACTCGAACTTACTGGTTGTGGAAACCCTTATTGTTGAAGAAGCAGTGGTGTTTCTACGTAAAGGAGACGTCAGTTTATGATAACACTGACCATCTGGCGAATATAATGCGGTTAGTCGGCAGCTATACAAACCTCAAGATCATCCTGTAGCAGCTCAGTGATCTTCTTCGCTGCTGCTTCAGTCTGCTCGAGATGCCAGAGACCGGTGTTCTCAGGCGTGATCTCAATTTTACGTGCCGTCGCCATAGTGATTATATGATGTCTGTTAACAACGCTGTTGGCTGTGAAGCTACTTCTTGTGAATGATCGCGGCTGTAAGTGGATGATAGTGTTCATGAAACTCTGCTTGCCATCTAGCCTCCAGGCGCAGCCAACTAGGGATTATTAAGTATTCATATAAGTATGCGCTTCCCCGGACTTCGGTTATGATTCCACTCCGACATACAGCAAAACCCTAAAGATGTACCACGCTCGGCCTCGCGAGCGAGACGAAGCCGGCGATGCTTAGGCTTACAAATGGTGTGACTAATTCAATCAAACCCGGCGCGGTATCCGAAATGCGAGCGGGGGAGAGCAGTTCCACCTGTAATAACTACTTGGATGGGCAATTTGCAACCTCCTCGGCCGACGTGCAAAGTTCGTGTCTTCCCCGGCGAATGTCGATAATAATGAGGTCATGCGGGCGCGGATGCGGACGCGGATGCGGGTGCGGGCGGCGGTCGGTGCGGATCTAAGAGCTAGGCTTGTTCGCAGACGACTTAGGTAAAAGCATCATAAAACTAGCGACTCCTTGGCAGTTGGGCTACCAAAAGAAGTAAGATGCTTGCTTGTTCGGTGTTCTCTCTCGTTAGGCTGCCGTTTCTGAAGATCTATCTAGGTTAGCTGAGAATAGCGAAAAAAAAAATGAAAAAGAAAAAAATGAGGCCATTTCGCGACTTAGATATGCTATTCTCGTTCTTAGGTATAAGTACGGAGGTTTATTTCAAATATATGCAACATCCTTGGCAATGTGACATAGTGCAAATTAGCTAAATAGTACTATTTAGGCTTGAAGCTAACCAAAACCGTTAATACCTAATCTCCTACCTAAATTACATATAGTTAGCAGTTGCAGTAGCTTATCTTTGCTCTTTTTACTAATTATTCTAAGACTTACGATGTCTTCTGAATTCGATCTTAGTGTTTAGATCCAGGCCCTTACACTTTACTCCTAAGGCTATATAAGGGCTCAAATATACGAAATAACCGGTTACTCGCCTGGAGGCCTCACAACCCTTATAGCTAAGGCTAAAAAACGCAATTATAAGCCTAACGGTGGCTGTATTCTTGCCGAATATGCTATAGAAGGCCTTTGAAAAAGCCACCTAGCTAAGTTAACCCTAGCTAAAAAGGACCAGATTGTTAAAACTTTGGAGTCTGATGATACCCTTTGCGGTAAGACTACTAAAGAAATAGCCGATATAATTAATAAATAAAACTCTACCGATAACCTGGTTTTTTAGACTACTGTATAGTGAGTTTTGAAGGCGAAAGGCTTTAAAAGTGTTAAATATACTACTAAGCCCGGCTTATAGAAACCAAACCTAATAGAGTGTTTAAAGTGGTGCTTAGCAGTCTGCTAATAGATATTAATCTAGTGGATATATATTATTTGGAGCGACGAGACTTCTATTATTATCTTTGCGCTAAAAGGTAAACAGCGAGTCTAGAGGCAGTTATATAAAGCCTATAAGAAGTTAGTTACAAGAGTATATTAGAAAGGCTTTAAAGACTTTATATTCTGGGGCTGTTTTTGTTGGTATAGGATAGGACCAATATATACCTAACTTCCGGAGACTGCGGCTATAAGAAAAAAGTACTAACAGATAATAGATAATTATAATACCTAAGCTAAACTAGCTGCTAAAGCTGCCTAGGAGTTAGAAGTTGGTTTTGAGAGGCTTAGTCTCTAAAACCGCAAAGGCCGCAAAAAGGTTTAAAAGTTTGATAAAAAGCGCGGCGCATAAGTTTGAGAAAGTAAGCACGGTGGGATCGACTAGATAAAGTATCGCGAAAAGGTCTTAAAGCCTAAATATATACTTTTTATTAAAAAATTGCGGCAAAGGTACCTAGACAAGCCTATTATTGTACAGGAAGATAATACTCCTAGCTACGCCTTAAAGTAGTGCTGCAATATTTAGAGTAAAGCTAATATTTTAATATTAGAGTGGCTAGCTAACTCTCTGGACCTTAATGCTATTAAAAAGATTTGGTCAATACTTAAGATTAGTAAGAAAATTACCTTTGCAACAAAGTCCTAAAGCAATACTGCTATATAGAAAGCGTAGGTAACGGCTTTTAAGAACTATTCTAAAGAAAAACGTTACCGCCTTATTTAACAGATCTAAAGGTATATATAGTGGGTGATTTATCTTCTCGGTGGCAATAACTATAAAGAAGGGACCTAGCCACTTAATAGGTTAGAGACTAATGAGTTAATGCTAGCGCAGAAGGCCGAGTAGGTGCAGAAGGCTGAAGATTGGCTTAAAAAGTATAATAATAAGCCATATACGCACTCAATGGCCTTTCGCAAGGCTAAGGAAGTTGTTATTGAAGTCTCAAAGGCGTCGAGTGCTAGCAGGAGTGGCAGAGAGAGTGTGGACTTTGATAGTGAGCCTAGTGTTTGAATTATTGGCGGCTTAGCAAGGTGTATGTCGGTCTAGTGACGGTCTGTAGCTTAAAAATAACGTCAATGACGGGCCGGTAGCCATCTGGCAGGCACTTTACCTAATTGGAAAGCCTAAAAAATCCTGCACTGTGGGTAGTCTCTTGGCGTCATGCGTATATTTGAAATGAACCTCCGTACGTATAATCAATCAGTCGCCGTTCTGGTGAACGGGGGCTGATGATAAAACGCATGAGGGCCCATACCTCTTTTGGTCATCAGGTTACCTACTCGGTTCTCAGTTGACCCGAAGAAAGTGTTCCCATATTCAATCAACTACCCTGCATCTATCCCCAGATTTCCTCATCGTTCTTCTCATAATTTTTGCTACATATAATTATGATAATAGAGTGTCATTAAGCCAAGAACGCATAAGCCCGAAACTGCACACTATTCTGATTAGAGCCTAGTATGGCATCTCGATGTGCTAGAAAGATAGCTCGGACAAGGAAAGGAGAGAGCAGGACAAGTGGTTAATCTGTGATGCTTATTACACGTGAAGCAGTATACTTGGGCAACGAATTGAGGATATTAGGCAGCACGATTGCTACTTGATTCCTTAGCCACAGGGTTAGACCGTGCTAGACCAGAGGCGCACGCTGGGGAGTAGTACGTATTGCTAGTTTGAACAGGAACAAAACTAGCTTATCTGACTATCGTGATGTTTCTCTGATGAGGTACAAGCGACGTAGTAGTTCTACTCTGCTCATGTTCAGACACGGAAGTCGTCGTAACTCCCAGCAACGAAGTTCTTGATGCGGATTTGAACCATCTTATTCATGGTAGCAAGAGTTTTCCTAGAGAAATAGCCCACATATGGCGAGAATGTGAGATTGGGACTTAGGGTATCTTTCACAGGAAACGCACTGTCCTCTATAGTGCTAGCGGACTCATGATCAAAAGCTTTTACGGTGACGCCTGAGATGGGGTCTTCGTGGAGAGCCGCGACAACCGCATCGATAAGCCGAGAGACCGAAGCCATTCGTAAAAGTGGAAATTATCAAGCAATATAATAATAAAAAAATAGCTGATAAAGCTAGGGATGGGGAATTAATTTGAAAAAGGGAGAGGAACGGAATGGTCGGCGGTAAAGTGACTCCTATTGGATAGGGATAATGGCCTAGGGATTATAATAGTGTCCTGAATAAGAGCAGAGAATGTTCGAGCAAACCATGGTACACTAGCCTGTATTCAAGATGATTCCTCTCGAGACATTAATGATCACGATTTCGGGCCGCGTGGCGACAAGCTTCCCTGCGTCAATTATGTATTTCGTATCATTACTAGATATGCAGCATATCAAATAGAACCGTCACCCGTTCAACACCAAATAGTCGTCACGCTAGAAAAAGTTGTATTGAAGAATGATCAGACATATTAAACTCAGTATTTAGGGGATTTGTCCTCTTTTTACCCCTTTGTACTTGACACTGACTTAAGTAGAGCCTTAAAGCGTCTATCTGTAATAAAAATGGAATAGGTACGTAAGCAAAACTACCATTAAAAGCAGCGTAGTGATCGCTTTATAGCATTCTTTATAGTAGAAAGGCTGTAAGACTACTTGCATATGTATGTACATGTACTATATACACCTACTCTTGTCCAAATTTCCCTTGCCAGACTGCCCAGCTGATATGCCTCGGGGCATATGTGAAATCTCTATCATGGATGAATGAGTGTGATGTAGATGATGTAATGCAAGAGGTAGGCCAAGTGAGTAGAGGTCCCCTGCGTTCCGTCAAATCGGGGATCATGTACCCGTATCTCTCATTACTGGCAACTTTTCACTGATAAAAAGGGCCAGGACCTGGATTTAATTCTATTCTGAGCTCAGCGATCTATACCTGACAAGGTCTATATGCCCCTTCAATTAGTAGGTTTCTCACTACGCGACTAGTACAGGTCTAATTATACACAGACAGGTCTATATCCTAAATCCTCCGATGTGCCCTCAATTAACGCCAGTTGAGCGAGGGGTGGGCGGGCCTCGTTCTGAGTAGTTTGAGGCGCATCTAATTGGTGCTATGCAACATAGCCTGTCTAACTGATTCGTATGGTCTTATGGTGCGGGGATTGTGGTTTCCTAGCTGGCCTCAGTCTTCTCCTGAGCGCCGACCCCTTCGTATTCATCTGGAAGGGAGAATGTACGCGTGACGGATCCAAATTATTCATTGAGCTGAAGGAAGCTGAATAAAGAATTTGAAGTCAAAGTAAGAATGGTCGAGCGCCTCTTAGGTAAGGAACTGAGATTGTTGAAATGGCGTAAGCTCGATACCTTATAATAAGGGCTGGGATTCAGGGCCTAGAAGATGACTTCGTATAGCAATACTCTTCTCTGGGCGCCTAAGTCCTTGAATGTCCAATCGGATCGCTTCCAGCCTCGCAGGCCAGTTTGACAATTGCCCTCGGGGCTCCTAACCTCCGGGGCCCGCCAATATGCCGCAAGTAGGCGACGTCTAAACAGCTTCAGTTTCAGTAGCTATGAGACAGCCAAATAAGAGGCCGGACACCAAAGGCGTAGCTAGAACTGCATATGCGAAACAGCGTACGGTGTTTTTAACTCACGTAACAATTTCCATAAAGTGTAAGATACGCCTCACTTTATAGTTCTTAATTGAGACGACGATTTGTTTTCAGATGTGTCAGATTGATTATGAGTAAAAACGAAGAAATGCTTATTTCTGGAATTCAAACATGAGCCCAAGTCGAATATATAATAGAAGATCAGTGTCAATGTAACACAACCTGTATTCTGCCGATCGCCCCTGTGTAGTTGCTCCGTCAAATGGCCCAGAAGCATATCGTCTACCTAGGTAATTAATGTCAGCAAGTGTGGAGTAAGATACACTCTAACCTCTGACTATAAGTATCAACGGTATCCCCCAGGTCTTTAGACTGTTTAATTCACCTTCTAATCATCCTGAATACAACATACAATGCCCATCATACGTATATGTCCCCACCTCTTTTGACAATTAACATAGTTGTCTCACCACATACTATCTGAATTAGTACGAAATCTAATGCTGGTACTTCAATCAAATATGTCAATTTTGAGGTAAGGTTGAAGAGGATGCGAAGTCAACTAGTTTATAACGTTGTACAGTTCCCAAGAAATCATCCTATACGGCAATGACTTATAAAACGCGCTTGAGATGAGTGTTAAAGCCGATAAGGATGGTGATAGTTGGTGTATTTGAGTCATTCATTGGGGGTGTCGAGCGGATGCCAGGTGGCATACAATGGTTTGCATAGGGGCGCTAGATCGATGCCAGCTGTACAATCATCCGCTGCTCGGAATATGTATTAGGAAGGAGCCAATGAGAGAGTGCTGCTCCTCACAGCACTCTACTTCTGTCTTGTCATATTTAGCTAACTATTTTACACCAATATCATATTCGCGATTTCTGAGAGAAAACATTGTGTTTATGGATAATATATAAGCTGGAGCATTAGGTATTATCAAAGCAAGAATATTAGTGGCTATTGTGTCCAAAGCGACCAAGACCCTCAAAAGCCACTCAGCGACGAAGCTCCTGAGTAAAGCCACTGTACCCTGCCACCGTAACTCCTAAACGAGGAAGATTATGTAAAGGATACCACCATGTCGGGAATAAAACTATTATTGTGTGGTCAATTCCCTGCTAAATCTAGGATTTTTGGATCATAATGTCTGGTAATATGTATTGAAGTGGTCCTCGAGTCTTCCAACCCCATGGCTACAAAGTTAGATAATACATTTACTTCCGTAGTCATCGGGTAACAAAGTGAAAATTATAAAAGAGAGATCAGCGAATATATATGACCTGTCTTGCTCGTACTAGTCTTTTTATAGACATTGCGAGATTTACTTCCCCAGATCCTATTGCTTAACAACCTTGCTCTTGTTACCCTACCCTCCTCCTAGGGTTCCAGAAGATCAATCAGTCTGTGCAAAACCTCAATACCTCCCATTGCTAAACTATTCAACACCAATCCTTCCAGCTTTGCTCATCATCATCACCTCGATCAACTTGCCATCTTACATGATATCAATACTAACCAAATATTATACCATTCGTCTTCACT
This sequence comes from Xylaria sp. MSU_SB201401, assembly GCA_002288965.1. Classification (NCBI taxonomy): domain Eukaryota; kingdom Fungi; phylum Ascomycota; class Sordariomycetes; order Xylariales; family Xylariaceae; genus Xylaria; species Xylaria sp. MSU_SB201401. Next base: position 39,918 of record NPFG01000190.1, on the reverse strand, counting down.
GCAAATCCTATGACGCTTTGAGTGGCAGTCACACTAGGCGCAGCATTTGGGACGTCATTTGCCATATTCGCATTATCGGGAGGATCCTGTTCGAGATCAGTAATTAAATATCACACGATCACGAAGGGTAATAACAAACAACGGTAGTGCTGCCTTTAGTCTTAGTTTCTGTCAAGCAAATTAGTTGACTTTGTGATAAGATTCGGTATGCACAGAGAATATCCTTGTACGGACCAAATACTATCGTCCCGTCGTTCTCGAGGCTTGTCAACACTATGAATTGGCTCACATCACACATCCTGATATCAACATTGCTTCTGGTGATGAAAATCCCAGGCGTCGATTGCTGCCAAGTTCATTAGCTCGAGATGGAATATGTAATACCCCGAGGGAAAAGCGGCGAGATACATATGCATCTTTAAGTGGTTCTGGGGACATAACCCTCTTCATCTTGGCGCCATCGGAACCTGTGGCCCCCGAGAGGTTTTGCCGTCTTTCTCTAGTCTCAATGATCTGAGAGTGGTAGGATGGTGCTACAGGAGGCATGGTGTGAATAAGCCTTGGGGGGATGTGGAAAAATGGACGGCCGTAGCGGAGTCAAGGTGCGGTAAGATATACCCCGGGATCACGAGCCACCCCTATCACGAACCACTCCAGGGACCCCCGTCAACGCGCTAATCCTCCTAACCACCCTAATTAAACACTACTTAATAACACGACTGCGTTTTAGTCTTATAATCTTTTTTTACCCTTATTTTCTTTAGAATTAGCTCCTTTTTATCGCTATACCTTTATATTCTGATAATTATTGCGTAGTAGCTGCTATTTGCGCTATTTAATTTGGTATACCAGTTCAAAAAGTAGCACAAAGGTAAAATGTCAATAAGTCGTTTATATACTACCGGCTTTATAAAATTCTGACCCGAAAAGAGACCTACTAATACCTTTAAGTTTTATTTACCTATTAAGAATACTAGTTAGCAAACTAGGCAATAAGGCAGGCTAGGCTAAGCTTTGCGCCCTTGATTTTTAAGTTTTAGCTAATAGCTAAACATATGCTAAACGCTTTTAATAGTAATAAAAGCCTTACCAAAAAAGTAGTATAACTGTTTTATAGCTTAAAATAAAGCGGTAAAGTTAATTAAATTAAAGTCTTTTAATTACGCATATATAAATAGCGTAATAGTAGTTAATATTAATATCTTTTTCGACTGTTTTAAAGCTTTATAAAAAGTAAATATCTTTTTAAATTACTTTTTTAATATTAATAAAATAAGTATAGGCTAAAGTGTTAATAAAAACTACTAAGTTATAATTAATACTATAATATATATAACTTTTAAAAAAGCTATTAAAAAAAGTAAATAGATAATTATATTTAAAACTATTAGCGCTGCTAGTAAAACTTTACTACTATTATTAATTTAAAAAGAAGTCTAAATATAAAGTCAGTAGTTTTAAATTATAACTATAGTTTATTTAAAGACTAAAGATTTAACTACTTTTTTAATAAATAAACTAATAATAATATAGTATTAAAACAGTTATAAAACTTTTTTATACCTTATATTTAAAACCGTTTTAATAATATATAATATATTTTAATATATAATAGTTATAAGTTTTATATAAATAATAACTTTTTATTTACCTGCTTTTTAAATAAAATCTAGCTTTTATTTTATAAGCCTTATTATAATTATATATTATAGTTATTAAATATTAAAGTCTTTAGTTTGCTAAAAAAAAGGTTAAAAAACAAGCTTTAAAAAATACCTATAGGCTACCTTAGTATAAAGCCTTTTAAAAAAGTGTCACGAGTGGGTAGGCAGGTTAGGTCAGGTACAATATATGTGAATAGCTTCATATGTCTCATAAGTCAATAGTAGGTATCATACAAGACTAAAGCTTGAGGAAGGAAAGAATCCCTTCCGAAACATATACGGGATAAGTACAGCTTAAGTAAACAGGTTAGCTGTACTCCCATAGTCCTAATATGCTAAACATGACAAAAAGATATAATAATAATATATTAAAGCTAAAAACTATAAAAAGGGTATAAGTAATAGTTAAAATATAGCTAAAAAATTAGCAGATATTATTATTTTTAAAATATATTATACTTAAAAATATAGAAAAATAACTTATTATATTAAAATTTTTAATAATAACTATTAATATAATAATTAAAATACCTTTTAAAAGCTAAGTATTATAAACTATTACTTAAAAATTAGCAGCAACCTACCTATCTTTTAATAATCTGTTATAAAAGCTATTCTTTTTTAAAGCTAATAAGGCTTTAGATTTAAAAGCGGAAAAGATCGCATTTTTAAAGGCAAAGATTAAAGTCCTAAAGGCTTAAGTTAAAAAGAATAACGCTTTAAGCGAGCGAAAAGCAGTTAAAATAAGTCTTAACGATAATTTTATTTGTATAACTTATATATGGTAAGCAAAGCGTAAACTATGCAATCGGATAGTATATATAGATAAAACCGCCGATTACAATATTATAAAACGCGAGGATACGGATACCAAAGAGGTTATTAAGGTCAGAGGTATTAAAACTAATTAAAAATACTAAAAAAACTATTATAAACAATATATTAGTAGCGGAATTAGCTTTAAAAGTTAGGTAGGTAGATAAGCCGGGGGGTAGTTCGTGATGGGGGTGGCTCGTGATCCCGGGGTTTATTTTATCAAAGTCCTTTACGAGTCGCGTAACGCCAAAATTGAGTAAGCCATCCTACACTTCCTGTGACCTTTAACGTAAAGCTGAACATTGCCAGCCTCGTGTTCATACACGGGATCACCGGTCATAGGGATCGCACCTGGACCGCAGATCAGAGTAGTGAGCCTGTTTGTTACCTTCGATATCGTTTCCTTCCTGTTCTAGACTCTTGTGCAAGCTAATAATTGCGCTTTTGGGAGACAAGGATGTCCTTGGAACACCAGAACTTCTCAACCCCCTGGCCCCTTTTGACCTCAAAGAATATTCACTGACCCTAACAAACTTAGTGGCCAAAGACTATGCTACCCGCATAGATACCCGAGACTAGGGTCATTACCTTCGGTACGACGCCTCCGTCATTGATTTCTGGCGCGGCGTCTCGAGAAACAGTATCGGAGAGCATTCCAACAACCTACTATCTGCTTTGTCGTGCTTCAGAAATGACGATGTAAGTTCTCTGTATCAGAAGGAAGAGATTATATGTATTGTGGTCCCCACGAAGCTCATGTTACTAACGCTACTCCAGGAAGCCAGACCCATCATCTTCATCGCGCATAGTTTATGGGGCTTAGTAGTAAAGGATGCCCTTCTGTCGTCTCGCAGCAGTCCAGAGCAGCATCTGAGACAGATTTTAGACTGCACCCGGGCTATTCTCTTTCTGGGAACACCTCACTACGGTGCAGACTTGGCTGATATTGGGCAGCGGCTTATAGGACTCGCCAGCCTAGCGACAGCTAGGACTAACCAGAGAATAGTCAGTGTGCTGCGGAGGAAGTCGGAAGTCCTCGCTCGGATTTAAAAGGGGCTCCAGGAGCTGTTGCGTTCGCAGCACAAGGACGGCATAAGGGCGTTGGAAATCACATGTTTCTATGAAGAGCTTCCACTCATGAGTATGGCCGAGATCGTCCCTAGCGAATCCGCCATTCTTCACGAGTACCCCGCGATCGGGATTCATGCCGATCATAGGAATATTGCGAGGTTTGCATCTGCGGATGGCCCTGGCTTCGTCAGCCTGCTCGGAGAGTTGCGCAGATGGATCGGCCAAGTAGTGGAGGTCGACGATGAACAGGGCAAGGGACTGTGTGAAATAGAGAAGGAATGTAGCAGTGGTGTTGCGCTTGGCGACGGGTGGCAAGAGGGCTACGGGGAGATAGGTGGCGCTATTACGATTTGGGGAAATGTCACCGAGTCTGTCATAGCGAATGGGAAGCAAATCATTCAAGGTAACCTGGTATTTGGAGGCTCTTGAGCCGGGTCTGAGCCGGGCCGTAAGATGTCGGGTCAGACCCTCATTTGGATTATTGCAGGATCATCCAGATTATTGAAAAGTACTTCAGCCATGTAACCCGTATTCTTATGTATGCCTCATGTATGCGTTGTCAGATATCTGCAACCACGGCTGCCTTGTGCCACGGAAGTGAACCGCATTCGGACGATACTACGCAGTGTCGGAGCGTCATTGTCTCTTTGACTAGCAAGTACTGAATAGCTTGGTGGCTTTATGCGAGACAATAGACACCTCGCCGCACCAACGTGAGTGATAGAACAAATGGGCGCTGTGTTATATAGGTAGGTAGGTAGGTACCTATGTAGGTATTTGTCTAATACAAGGCAGGTGAATCTTCCTTCTCATTGGCTGGCTGTTAGGTACGTTGGTCTTATCGATAGGTATACTTACCCACCATCGAATCGGCCTCTAATTACCGATCTACACCAATACATACATGTCAAGACTGCGTCATGTAATGCGACTGTTATATTATCAAAATTCTATCTCGAAAAATTTTTTTATATAATCACACAAGGGAAATACCTCCACGTCTGCATTTTTGATTGATCAATGCTGATACGTTTTGTACACTAAGTAGCTCGCGCATTAGTTAGCGTCGCCGGGCGTCGGCGCGACCGTGTACCAAGATTCTCATTGGGAGTCATTAGCGGCGTGTTTGGGAGTAACTGAGAAGATTTATCGTAAGGATGAATGTGGTTATCCCTAACTTGGACTTCTTCTCGCCCAAACCGCGGTTCCGGCTTGATGAGATATTCACTAGACTGGCGTTTGTCCGTTTCGCCTGAGGCCTCAGTTGAGTCGCCCGAGTCTATGTCATGCTCTTCTCCTTGGTCATTGGTCCGACGCGCTGTCATTCTCCTGCTACTGAACGAGTCAAACACAGCCGCGTTTCTGTTCTCGCTCGTCTTCAGCTTTTTGTTTAGAGTCGACCGCAGTGTCCGCATCCCTTTAGACATAACCCCCCTAGTTTGCTGGTGTCCATTAGCAAAGTTGCTCGCCATTGCTGCAGTTGCCGAATCCTTGTCAGAGGAGTCGTCATCATGATCGTCTTCTGCGAACTTTGGGTAATGGGATCTATAACTTTGCTTTGGCTGGCTTTCTAACGCCTCGGGGGACTCGGGGGACCTCGGGGGCATCGACATCATCAACTCCCGAAAAGACGGCAGGGGAAGGTCGCCGCTCTCTGCCATAAGGACCTCCCACGTATTTCCTGCGTAGCAGCCTATCTGGCTCGCGCGGAACACTATGTGGGTATCGAGGCGACCACGTATAGTTTTCTCTAGCAGCAAATGGGTTCTCTGGATGTTGTTGGCATACTGCAGACGAAAATTGACCTAAGCACAACTTTAAGTCATGGAGCTCTGTGCGAATGTCAAGCAACTGTCGATCATTGTCGTATCGCATCGGAGACCCTTGCGCGTCATACCAGCTCATAGGGGGGGCTTTTCGTTCTTTTACTAAGGAATCAAGCATACTCATGATTGTGGACATGTCGTGCCCTTGTCTGTCATGTGCACCGCGACCGCAATCGTGAGTGCAGCCGTTTGCAAACTGACAGGCTGTTGTGTGCTGGGGAGGGAGAATCTTGCTGAACATGCTGTGTAGGTCGGCTGTTTCGTGGTATTTTGCGGCGGCTGTAGAATTCTCTATCTTCCTGTCACACTCAGCTCGTATCCGCTGAATCTCAAGCTCATTTGCTTTCTGAACCTCCAGTTTTTCCGCCAGTCGTTTCCGCCAAGTCTGCTCCTTTTTCCTTCTTCTTCTTCTTCTTCTTACGCTTCTCTACTCGTCTCGCTATCTTCTGCGCCTCCTTTTCCTCATTTTCCATCTTCATTTCTTCAAGCTCTCGTATGATATCTTCAACTTGCGGATGAACCCAGGGATGTGACTGAGAGGGAGGAGGGATATGATACGCTGGTTGATATTGGGAGTCCGGCGGAGGCTGTCGCTTCGAGTATTCCCTGTCGAATGGCGTTTCAGTAAACGAGGGTCCATATGGGACTGTTTGCCCACCAGGAGAATTTGATGACATATTCGATCGCTATTGAGAAGTCCTAGCATCACCATTCGACCGGTGTCGACCGTAGCCTAGATATGGTGTATCTCGGGCATTATTTTGGACCGACTGAGGTTCATTTCTACCTACTCTGCTCGTTCGTAACGCATCGAAATCCTTATGTCTTTGAGATATGGAAGGGACAACCCCAGGACGTGAAGGGGTCCACAACGAGCCATCCTCGGACTCATCAGACCATTGGTCGTCTGAGTCTACTAATGAGTCTTCTTCTGTATTTTCCTGCCTCGAAGAGGTATTATGTGTATCCATGGCTATCCAGACTCGCGTAGGGCCAGCCTTGCGGGGTTGTGGATTTGGGGGGATGGGATTCAGCGGTATGACTTTCCGACTATAGTATTCGAATGTACAAGATTAGACAACCAAGACTTATACACATTTGTTTTGTGTATTTTGAAGATAAAAGTTATCACTGAATCTCTCAGAATGAAGAGAATGTGGGTTGGTGTGGTTGCCTATGCCTGTAGAGGGTCCGCGAACCGCACTGCCATTTCTCTCTATTTGCCGCACTCCGGTTTTCAGGACATACGATGTATGCAAACCCTATCTGGTGTCCAGTAAGGATCATCGAGGCTAAGCATGTCATGATATAGGTAAGCTAATGCATCTTTGATGCATTGCTTTTGATCGTATTGACTGGTTGCTCTTATGTAGGTCAAACCCTACCGTTTTTACTGTAGGCCATGAAGGCATCCATCTTGATGTTACGTGTCGTCTCAAATCAGGCCATGCTGAGTAGTGGCAGCATGTCGCATACGATGCCTACCTATTGGCATCATTCCGATTAGCCGCGGCACTTTGTAGTTAATAGCGCAATGAAGAAAAGTTGATCTATCCGGCCTTAAGGCCCGACAAGGAGTGCCATTTGCAGTATCTTAGCGCAAGGGTACGGAGAACGAGTGCGATCTTCATGGACAGGTAAGTTCGCTTCGCTAACGATATCTGCATAGTTCGTCGCCTTCGTGTCATGGTGAGGGGGATACTATCTGAGACTTTGGGAAGGCGTGTTGTATGAATTATCCCAACCTAACCCGTACACTCACCACACGCTCAAATGCGCTATTGATCTATCACAAGGGCTATATTGGGCTTGGAAGAATGACTTCAATTGAATAATAATCTTCAAGGTCTTGACTAGGTCCTTGAGGTCAACTCCTTCCCACAAACAGACCTAACTGGCTGCTTGGATCTATATACAGAGATTCCCAAGATGACTAACCTCCATGGTCATACCAAGTGACTCAAACAAGCGAGGGCTGAATAGCTTCGTGTTCAATACTAATAAGACATGCGCGAATACGAAGGTGTACAGAGGTGTACAGAGGTGTACAGCCGTAGGTGTTCACCGAAGCCGGCATACGAAACAGCGTACAGGTGTCACCTACGTGTAACATGATCAAATCTTCCAGAGATCTCTCTCCTCCCCCCTCCTATATACCAAAGGTTACGCAACTAACTGCGGGCATCTTTCACAGTTCTAAAGCATCCCACATCGGAATGCCGATCTAACACTGCTTAATCGCGAACCGACCTAGTAAACACTTAGTGGGGTGTGAAAATGGAGGCTATGAGTACCCCTGAGGGGATAAAGTGCAACGAGTATGCCTTTACCGGCTTATTGAGTTAATAGAGGGTAGCATGGCTTATGAATCATCATAGGACCGCCCCAATCCACATTGAGCCGGACTTTGAAGGTTTGGTCGATAGACAAAGCTGCGTCCGAGCGAGTCACCCTCGCCAGGCAGTCGTTGCCCATCAGATTCATAACAGTGGTGGAATAACATATGGTAAGTACAATCCTAGTTTTAGGAATTACAAAGGGTTCCTTTTTCAAAACCTCTTATTATTCATGACGTAGTACTCATGGAAACGGTGATTACAGAAACCAACAATTTTCTCTGTATGTCTTCTACCCTGAATCATGACATCCTCTTGATATTTACGACTGCAGATCGTCCTGAAGACCATTGCACGATACCTATGTGGTTATCGAAGCTTTCACCGCTTAGATTCGACGAGAAATGTCGTCATAATTGCGATGTGGCAAAAGAAACACCGGGCACATGGACTTGGTTGCTTAAGTCTCCCGAGTTCATATCTTGGAGGGACTGGCGGGCGAGTTCTGAAGATGGTAATTCACGAAGATTGCTATGCTCTGGTATCCGTAAGTAGGGCGAGACGTCTGTCTATGAAACATAACGAACCAACTAATGATTCCTAAAGTCGGTGCTGGCAAGACTGTCCTTGCGTATGTTCACTTCTTAATCCTGAAAACTTGAATGGCCTACGAACTTAAATATTTAGATCGATTGTATTTGAACACCTCCGTTCTGAGCCATGTACTCGAAATAGTATATGTCTCTTGATGTATTTCGATTTCCGCGATCGGGAGAAATTTTCATTACACAATCTCTACATCTCTCTACTGTAGCAGCTAGTACGTCAGTGTAGAAGCTTTACTAAAGAGTTGCAAGAAGCCTTCCATGCGTGGAAAACGTTCGACACATTCCCAAGTCCAGATGAGTATTTGAAGGTTTGTAAAACGATTGCCTTTCCGGTTACTGCTTGGACTATGTAACGATGCAAAAAATTTCTTTGCCGAAGGATGTTCAAGGGGTCGTTTAACAGCTGACGTCAAGTAGATGCTGATCGCAGAGATGAATTCGGTTCAGCGCATCTATATCGTTATTGACGCATTAGATGAATGCCCAGATGAGGAGCGGAACAGTACTAGATCAAAGTTCTTAAAATCACTTCGTTTGTTTCCTTCAAACACCCACATACTCTTTACTTCAAGGCCGGATCCAAGAATAAACAAAGAAGTACAGGGACATGATCACATTGAAGTCGTTGCAAAGCAGGACGATCTTCTACGGTACCTTCACGGTCGCATTGCTGATAATAATGATTTTCAACTGTTATTCCCGAAGAAAACATCTCAAGCAACCCTTTTTAATCATACTGTTGAACGCTCTAAAGGAATGTAAGATTCGAGATGACCGCCTGCCCCTTTTTATCTGACGTTTTCTTTGTTTACTTCAGGACATAGTGGAAACTAGCTAAATCACAGAACCCACAGGTTCCTTATGGCGCAAATCAACATAGATTATCTCCTAAAGCTGCCACCATCAGAACTCGAGGAAGGAGTCAAAGCGCTTCCAGAGACCCCCGACGACGCTTATAAACGGACTTGGGACAGGATAGTCCATTTAGGCTCCCAAAAGCAGGCGTTAGCCTTACGATGTCTGAAATGGCTAATCCTTGCTAGGAGACCGTTGAAAACCCAGGAGCTTCTCCACGCCATTAGCATCAAGATCCGCGATACGGAAATTCGAGAAGTCATCTCAGTTACCGAAGAGAACGTTACGGTGGTTTGCGCGGGAATCGTTGTGGTGGATCCTGGGACTAGAATTGTACGCCTAGCTCATTACACGGCTACCAAATATCTCGGGCAGAACCGTGTCCTGAAGCCTGGCGAATTCCATTCCGAGATGGCCGAAACTTGTCTAACGTATCTTTCGTTTGTCAAAACACATTCAACATCTCAGCCCGAAAACGATGTTGAATTAAGGTATCACTTTCTCAACTATGCGGCAGATTATTGGGGTCACCACGTATTGAACTCAACCAAAGGACGAGTACTTCAGAAAGCCTGTGAATTCCTCCAGGACGAATCCAAACTCGAAATTGTCTCGACAGCCATGAGCAAACCTTGCTTCGAAACAAAAAAGGGAGTGAAGGGATTACACATCGCGGCATATTTCAACCTTTCCAGGCTTGTCAGGGGCATGATAGAGAAAAGGAAAGCAGGCGCGCTAAATGCCCAGACGACTGATACTCAAGAGACCGCAGTGCATTGGGCTACTTCTTACCGTCATGTGGAAGTTCTAAAAGTGCTGATCGATAAAGGCGCAGACTTGGACACAAAAGACAGCCAAAACAGAATAGCATTGCATAAAGCGACCATGAACGATGATTACGAATCTGCGCGAATTATATTGGAGTCCAAGAGAGCAGACACCCAGGCTGAAGACCTATACAATTGGACGCCGCTTCGATGGGCAGCATCCAACGGGCAGGAGAGCATAGTCCGGTTGCTACTCAAACACAACGATAGAATTGATGCTCAAGATAAAGACGGCTGGACAGCGTTGCGATGGGCCGCTTACAAAGGGAACAGTAAAATTGTGAAATTACTGATTCGTGAAAAAGCATCATTACAAAATTCGTGTCAAGATGACTGGACAACGTTATCGTGGGCAGCCCGAGAGGGGAAATACGAGTTCATAAACCTTTTGGCCAGTGAAAGGGTTGCTCTTGATGGCGTGGACTCCGATGGAGAAACGGCTTTGAAACAGGCAATCCGATATGGCCATGGGAAAACAGTGTTTGCCTTGCTTGAGGCAGGGGCCAATGTCAATGTCGTGGACTCCAAGAACAGGACGCCGTTACACTTGGCGGTTGAGGTCTGGAACGAGCGCAGTAACAAGACCGTAGTGTGGTTACTGCTAGAAAGCGGAGCCGACATCAATGCCCAGACAAAGAACGGATACACACCTCTACACCTAGCCGCCATGAAGGGCCATAACCTCCTTATATGGCTTCTGCTTCAAAAAGGGGCGGACCCGTACCTACAGGACAACGCAGGGCAAACCGCTTTACACTTAGCAGTAGTAGAGGGCTACGAGAATGTCGTCCCGTCGCTCTTGTGGGGTTGCAAAATAGTATGCATGAGGAATAACGAAGGACGAACAGCCTTGCGCGAGGCCGCTTCCGCCGGGAAGTTGAAGCTCGTCACGGCCTTGATACAAGGGATGAGCAAGATCGACACTGTCGACCGACAGGGCTGCACGGCGTTGCACCGGGCCGTGATGCAACAGCACGAAGACGTAGTCTTATGCCTAATCTTGAATCACGCCAATATAGACCTCGTCAATAGGAAGAAAAACACGGCATTGCACGAGGCTTCTGCAAGTGGAAATAGGGTCATCATCAAAGTTCTGCTGGAAAAGGGACGTGCGAATAAAGCTCTGGTTAATGGTAAGGGGTTGACACCAGGACAGGTGGCGAGGAATTATGGGTATAATTTTCAAGAGCTGTAGCTCTACATTCTTTCGATGTGAGATTGTTGACAAAATTGGAGTAGCATAGCCCAAATTCTGTTGTACGTCGATTTCTTAGCTTTTCTACAGGTTGGCAGCGGATCAAGCGGACTATCCCTATGACCAAAACTCTAATACTTGAATGAAAATGTTCCTAGCTTTACTTTGTTCGGACCTTCTGGTTATTAGCCGCTAGAATCTTTGTGAACGGGCTCAAAATAGTGATAAAACATGTGAAATGATTGGTTTGCAAGAATACTGAATCATCGATGTCATTATACTACAGCTTAGCATATGCCAGAATAAGGGAAATAGAAAGCATGTCGAAGAGCACACCCTACCTTCTATCACCTTCTGTTAGGGATGTTCTTGGAGGCGTCAATAGACTGGTTAGTCCCATCAAACTGAAGTTAAACGCATGCGACGAACTTATTTGAATGGACAAAGACATGGTGATAAGAGGTCAGACCAGAAAGAGGAAGATGCTGGAGGCCCCTGACATGTCGAATATAGTGCATTGCCGCTTTCATTACTTATAGCTAGAACTAACTTGCAATGCATAAGCGTGCGTTGGTCTTCCCGAATTCATAACGCGCCAGGCCACTCCCACATACCTATAGCCACTTCAGTAGACGAGCTGTCACGCTTGTGCCCTGGTCAACGCTCTGGCTGATGGGATGTGTAAGATGTTGCAGATGGCGCCAGGGTGAGCTATAGGTAGGATCCCTATCCTATATATGTCTGCATGGCCCTTGCCCCTTATGATATGGTAACGCTAATAACGCTGGTCGCAGCTAACAATATTTCATATGCCAGAGGGCTCCTGGAACGGCACCAGACTCTCTACCTCTCCCTGGGAATTACCACCACGGTTTCTGCTAGAATTACTGCTAACGCAAATATAGTCGGTGTTTTCATCGCTCTTTCCTTTTTTGCGGCGTGTTATTAGGCACTTCCGCCCCTATCGAAGGGCAAAGCTAAATGCGCTGTGGTACCATCTAAGTTAGCATATCCTTGCTACCGTACACCAACCGCCGCCCACCTTCTAATGCACTTACCTTCGGCCATATACCTTTAATATATTAAGTTATCTTTAACATTCTTAACATATTGGCACTATAATGCGACCTTATAGAGGGTATAAAGGGATTGCGTGGCTGGCTAGCCGCCTGACTGCCTCGCTAGGTAGTCGCCTAAATACCCCTCCGTACCTTATAAGAATCTTAGCACACCTAATGAATCACCCCACCCTAGGTATTTAGTCTTTATGCTCGGAGCCTATTAGGATTTAGCTTAGATACCTATATATATGTGCGTATACGGAGGTTTATTTCAAATATACGCATCATCTTTAGCAATATGATATTGCAAATTAGCTAGATATTTGTACTGTTTACGCTCGAAGCTAACCGAAACTGTTAATACCTTCACGATGTCTTCCGAATTCAATCTTGGTATTTAGATCTAGGCCCTCACACTTCACTCTCAAGGCTACGTAAGGGCTAAAATATGCGAAACAACCAGTTATACGCCTAGAGGTCTTACGACCCTTATAAGCCTGGCAATAGCCGTATCCTTGCCAAATATGCTATGTTAGCGGTTTGGCAAGGTCTGTGTCGGTCTAGTAGCGGTCCGTAGCTTGAAAATAAAGTTAAATACGGGCCGGTAAGCATCTAGCAGGCACTTTACCCTAAAAAATATGTACTGTGAGTAATCTCTTGGCGGTGATGCGTATATTTGAAATGAGCCTCCGTAGCGGTAGTGCAGGCTTGGATAATATACTATAATGCCTACTAATTAGGTATTATATGCACTTTTATAGACCGTGAGAGTAAGATTAAATTAGAATATACCCCCCAAATATAGTTAATCTACCTAACCCTTCCATTTTCTTAAGCATTTGAATTTCTAGGATGGATGAGATTACCTGCACCCTGACCCCCTTTGAATCCTTTGGTCGGTAAGCGATGAACCCTTCGGACGCGAGCTCCACGTCGCGGCGAGACGTCTCAAACAGCTTCAACTCGAGGCGCGAGAATACTGCCGCCACAACCGCATACAGCTCGGCATATGCTAGGTTGATACCGATACAGCCGCGGGCGCCTCGCGAGAAAGCCACAAACTGGCGGCCCGCGGTGTGGTCGATGTCGTTGATCCAACGTTCGGGCTTAAACTCAAAAGGCTCTGGGAATACCTTTTCGTCCGTATGAAGCAAATAGGAAGACTCGCTCAAGACCGTCTGAAGTTAGTAAAATGGTTAGCCAACAATCATCTAAAGAGCAGGAAGGGGAATATTCCCGGCAGCCCTATATAGATCGCCCGAGAACTTCATTACCTACCCCTGGTGGTAGTTTGTATCCATTATATACGAGTTCCTCAGTGGGTGCCGTCCGGGGAAGACGCGAAGGCACAGAGAATGATAACCGTATGCCTTCTTGAATGACTCCTGTCTATTACTCGTGTCAGCTTCCCATACGCCATTTCTCTAGATCGTATATTCCATAAATGAAGTGACTCACAAGATAGGGTAGGCCCTCGAGCGTTGAGGTCGGCGGCAAGCCCTTCTGGCCTACCGGCATGACAGTGCGGAGCTCTTCGCGAAGTTTCCGCAGCACTTCAGGATTCTCCAGCACGAAATAAGTCAAAGTAGTCAATGCACTAGCCGTTGTCTCAGTACCGGCACCCACGAAGCTCCCCGCCTCGCTTTGGTAATATTTAAACTGCTTGTCCTCAGATGGCAAGTGTTTGCTGTCTCGCATCTCGTGGAACACATTCTTGTTGCCTACATGTGGCTGATCTGTCTCTAGCACTTTGATGATCTGGTCTCCTATCTCTTTGTTGAACTTGTCCGCGCCGAGGAGTCTTGCGTCAAAAATGGCAAGGATACTCATCGGGATCTTGGCGATTATGTCGAATACCCATGGAAACATTCGACCCCAAGCATGAACATGTTCCACTACATGATCTGGCTGCATGAATTGGGCCTCTTCACCACCTTCACGAAGGTCGCTCACTAGAAAATCATGCTTTAGTAAGTTTGATTCTCAGCGACAATAAGCTCATAAAGAAAGATGAAATTTGGGAAATGGAGGTAGCTTTAGTAATTACTTGCTTACTTTTGTTAGTTCCAAAACAGTACTGACCAATGACCTCCTGCGTGAGACTGTTCCAGATGGAGTGAATCCCAACTATAGAACCTGTGCCAGCAATTTTCTCAAGTCGTGCTATGACTTGATCGATGATATTTGCAATGGCGGGCTCTAAAGCACGGATCGACTGTTTCGAGAAAGGTGATGCCACCGCCGCCCGGCGCTTGCGATGTAGAGCGGCGTCGAACGTATCAAACATGTTGTCCAAATCCATTGCCATCCAACGAATCTTGTTTCGGGGATGTTTAGTGCCACCTGGTGCGTATATGGTATCATAGAACTCGATATCGTTGATGTGGACGTGATGAGGGTTGATTCGTACTATTGGTCCATATTTCTCATGGAACTCCTTTATCTTGAAGATGTATTTGCCGCCTAGCCATCCGTCGAAATAAAATTCATACCAGTATGTCAATGCTGCGAGTTTCGGTCCTGGGATCGTGGCAAGGGGCGAGAAATAGAGTCGATATATGCTCAAAAAAGCAGCAAATATGAAGAACACGCCTATGCTCAGAGGTATAAGAGACATATTAAACAGGTTGGAAGAGATGATCAATTGAAGAATGAGTCTGGGTGGAATTCAATCTTGTCTTATGAGTACTAGAAGAAATGTAATGTTCATCAACATAAGATTAAATAGACTTAATGTATTCTTTGCTATTTTATATACCCTTCTCTATGATTTCTTAAGTTCTGATTATTTCTGTCTGCCTGAAATACAGGCAATGGACTTATTCTCATTTCGCGACTTCGTCATTATGACTGTCGTAAAATTATTAAGCGAGCTTCGTCCTTGACGCAACCCAGCTTCTTCCTGCCAAGAACCCGACAACCCGACTCGGGCCCCAGCACGGACGAAGCCGGCGGACGAATTACGGTTTCTTCTAAGATGTTTTCAATTCTCATGGCTGTCGCCATGGGCCAAACGCGCTGCTAAAATGAATTGTCTGTACTACCTATTCTCCATAGTCCGAGCTGAAAAGCACAAATCGAACTGACTCACTAGGTGTCATTGCTGCATTGCCATGATGAGCTCAAGAGGTACAGCTACTTCAAGACCCTTAGGCAGAAAGGTCGACGCACAAAACTACTAAATATGTTTCTTCGGGTGCAAATTCATAAAGGTACACAGTTAACTTGTATATCAAGGTCTCTCACTAGTCAGTAGAACAGCATAAATCGTTCGGTTATATACAAAGCATCGCGTTTCCTATCTACCTGGTACAGAATAGCCCTGTTCGCAGAGCAAGGTGTGAGTCGTTGCTTATCAAGCGTAAGCATGACTGTAAAAGGAGAAGGATTTCGTTTGGTTGATCGAGCGCTGGTAATATGAGAGAATCACCAAACGAAGTGATGAAAAAGCAGTAAACTTTTATGCAACCTAATCTATGTAGTTACTCGTGTATTAAAGAAATACAGGAATGCATAGACCAGATGCTGAGGACCAAAGCCCGGATTGCAAGTCTCCGTTCTTGAGTGAGACGGTAGTGACAGATCAGGACTATCAGGATTTCATCCATAAGTCTTACTAGGCCTCCACTAAATATCTCCTGCATCAATAACAGCTTCTGGAATGGCGCCTCGCAACATGCTCAATAAAGGGGTTCCAAGATATAGGGGGTATAAAATATCGTTCTACATCTACTGAAGCATTATCCAGTAGCTTAAAAGGTAGTTCTTTACCTTCTTTGCTCAAGTTCCATAAGAACCGCGCATGTCTGCACTGTCGAAAATGTTCTAGAAACCCGAGTCTGGTATATATGTTGGGACGACTCGTTTGTCGCCCATATCTCTGAGCTCTTAGTTCACACCCGGCACACGAGATTCCAGGCTCGACTTCCCTCGTCCGGCTATCATAAAAAGGTAGTGCGCATGCGCCCATAAAGTTGAGCCGTAGATAATGTTGGTTGATGTCTTCTCGGCGTCTACGTCGTGGTCGAGCACTCCATGCGGATTCTGCATGCTGGGTAGAGACCAAAAAGTTTCGGAGGACGGGCAGTTCTTGGTTGGTGTCGTAGTGCTCAGGCGTCAACATCTTTAACGAAGCAGGTTGATGGGCATCGGCCGTGTTTAGGCTGAAATTTCTGCGTGCAGGTTGCAGCGTCTGCACACTCGTTTGGGGAGCGTCTCGGAGGCAGCGGAGGCAGCGTCGCTCCCATATCAGAAGTGATATAAAGCCACCGAAGCTACCGCAGAAAGCGCGATTTTTAGTACAAAGTGCTCTATGAAAGTCAGGTAAAGTAATATTAGAAGCGTGCTGTGTCCGTAGCAAAGCGCAGAAAAGGTCAAGTCCATAGGCAGCTACCAGCTGGTATTGAGACAGGGAGTCCACTGCGCTCCGGAGCCGGGTAGTTGTCCGTCGGAGGCTGAACAGAGAATACATGTCTAGGTCCGATATCACCATCTGTGAGAGTTCAAGAGGCATCCCGTCCAAGGAAGGAGGTTGCCCAGAGACGCGTGAGCTTAATGGGAAAGGTGTTGCAATCGACGAGAGAATAGGGGCATGACAGGCAGGCGAGAAATGAATCACGGCAAAGCGAAGCCGTTCGTGATAATACGAGGCGACTTTGAGGATCTCGTCGGCCTCTTCCTCATGGAAATTATACGCGGTGTCGGAGCGACCGTTAATCGTGGCTAGTTCCATAGTCATTGCTGATTGGCCATGGGTATTGATGAGTGGTCGACTGAATACGGGTTGTTAGTAGTTGAGTGGCAACAAGCCTAGTTGGCTGTGAAGGAGATATCCGAGATATGCACGGTTCAACTTGATACCGCGGTTAAGATGAGATGCAATGACTTACTGCGAGGTGAGGCGTCTATGACGAAGCCGGGGACGGTGACACGATTGATAATACCGAAGGTATGATCGCTAGGGGCAGCGATAAAATATATAAAGAAAGAGGAAAGAAGAACAAAACAATTAAATTAAAGAGAATTATGTGAAGAAAAGGATACTAAAACAACATGATATTGCGATTCTCGTTGCTGCGAGACACTGCGCTAGGACGCGTGAGAAGCATTTTGGCACGACTACATCACGACGCGTTCCATGCAAATAAGATACTTGACTAGGTAGCTACATGAGTATAGAGATTTGATGGCCACTGCATATCTACTAGCAAGGAACTCGGATGTGATTCCCATCCGCTAAGGCAACTAATCGAGCAAAATCAAGAGAGCCCCGGAAGCCTGAGCGGGCTAAGCACGAGTTCTACAGCTATGCGACCTGGCATCCCTTTATCTTGAAGGTAGTTGAGATGCTTATGAAGAGTTAGAGTATTCAAATTATCTACCAAGCACAACGTCCTGTCTTCAAAGTCGACGGCCTGCTTATCACTATAAAAAAAAAACTTGGAGGTATTAGCAGTGAAAATACTCGGGATTTATCATAGATAGATATTTATTAATCTATATGACTAGTAAGCCTTTGTGCCAACCTACTCTTCCCACACAACGCCTCTATTTACTTTCCTTACCTTCTTCCTTACCTACTCTCTCTCCCTCTCCCATCTTCTCCTCAACCCAAAGTGCCGCGCCCGCCTCAAGAAGCAAATCAACACACCCACGATTCCCCATCTTCTCCGCCAAGAACAACGGGGTATTATTGGCGCGGTTCCTCACATGCACGCTCGCGCCCCGCACAAGCAACTCCCTCAGCACCGCAGCCTCAGGGCCGACAGCCGCGCGATGCACAGCCGTGTTCCCGGCATAATCAGCGCGCTGCAGGAGGCCGACACTCGTGCTCCCGCTGTGCCGATTATCGGTGTCTAGGAGTTCGGCGACGGTGCGCAGATCCCCGGCTTGAATCGCGTAGCCGAGTTCTGCGAAGGCGGTTTCGCCCCGGGATAGAGGCCGCGGGCTCACGGTCCCGGGTACCCCCGTGCCGTTGGCGTGGTCGATCAGGTCCGCAGCACAAGCGTCGAGAAAGCCCTGTGGGTGCGTGAACGAGGGGCTCGCGAGGGCCGTCATCTCGCCACGTAGCGAGCGCGACATGCGGCGTCCTACCTCGGCAGCAGAGAGGCCGGGCAGCGCAAACAGGTACGAGAGTTTAGTGAGCGCCGCCTCAGAGGTCAAATCATGTCCAAAGACGACGCCGGCCTCTCCGAGTGCAAAACCTGGTGCGTATAAAGGTGAGACAAAGCCGCTTGTGCATTGACTGACGTTAACGACGACGATTCCGCGCTCCACGGCGTTCCGGATGACGCGCGTGAGGCTCCCGTCGACGCCGGCGGGGGCGTTGCCCATGCCAAAGGTCTCGAGCACCAGACCCCGGAGGTGTGGCACGCGCAGCACACCGTCGACCATCTCGGGCTTAATACCCGGGAAAATGCGCAGCGCGGCGACATGCGCGGTGTCGAGGTGCGGCGTGACGTCGAAGCGGGCAATCGTCGTCGGCCTTAGCACTAGGCCCCAGTTGACGTCGACGCCCAAGCTCGTGACGCGTGCGAGCGGGTCACAATTGGGTGAGGCGAAGGCCTCGAAGGCACTTGCTGATACTTTCGTGCACCGGTTGCCGCGGTACAGCTTGTGGTGGAAGAAGAGGCAGACCTCGGGGATCACGAAGGTGCCTGCGATGATGAGCGAGCCGAGCAGGTTGTCCACGGCGTCGGACTGCAACGCGAATATAGAGGCCTGCGACCCCGTGAGAATCACGGGCTTGCCGAGATCCGACAGCATGAAGGAGAGGGCTGATGCCGAATACGCGAGCGAGTCGGTCCCGTGGAGTACCACGAATCCATCGTATAGGTGATAATTGGCACGGATCGCCGAAGCGATCGACGTCCAGCCCTCGCTGCTGATCGAGGATGAGTCCAACAAAGGCGAGAACTCAATGGCGGCATAGCGGATATGGCGCGCGTAAGAGCTTGGTGGTGTGCGTAGACTAGGTATCGTCACGCTTTTGCCATCTTGCACAGCGCTGAGGGTTACTGTATGGATGTGTCAGCCGTCTGCACTAAGACTCATTGCCATTCCCCTGATAGCAATTCTGCGAGGAGTTTCTCTCTTCCTATTAGCCTCATCCTGGTCGCTAACTTTGAGGTTCTTGTGTATCAAAGACATGCCTATAGATTGCCCTTTGGCAGCTATATCCAACACTGGAACACATGACGCACTGACGGTGGGTGCCTGGCGAATCCCTTGAGCCACCACAGCAGCTGGTCCGTGCTACAAACCTAAACAGATAGAATTTCAGAACTTCACTTACCACTTTCTGATAAATCATTGAATGACGGCCGGGGTGCCATGGCATTCTTGAGGAAGCCGTCCACTGGCACTAGGCCACCCGCTGATGGCCGCATGCATATTGTGCCGCCGGTTATGATGAGTAAAACTCTAGATTCAGGGTAGGTCTGGCTAGATGTTCCTTCTGGGGCTACGTGCGGAATATTCCCCATTGCGTATGAAGCTGCGAGCGCAGGCGGACAAGAGTACCAAGTAGGATGATACGTACTCTAAGGCGTCGAGCCGGTCAAGTCAGTGAGAGATAATGTTCGCCCAAGCTGTCGAACTCTTGAAATATGCCGTTTAGCAGATACTAGTGGGAGTGTCTTTTGTTGTGGCTTCTAGAGCTGATCGGAAGAGTAGGTGTCGAGAAGTATTGAAGTGACTAGGTCAAGCTTCCTCGTCCAACGAACGGCCTCAATCGATCCTTTGCAGTGTAAGTGAAAATACTCAGCCCTGTCAGATGAGAAATGTCAAACTATAGATACTAGCGAGGGGCCGTCTACTACTCTTGCGACGGTAGCTTTATTTTAGGTCAAACCTTCTTTCTCATACCAATGCGCAATGGGTGGTGCGATATCGCACATCAGAGCGCAAAGGTTTGCAGCTTGCCACTGTCTGTTGAAAACAATCGCCAAAAAGGACAAAAAAAACCGCGATCTAACCCTTTAGAAATAAAAAATACTCCATGCAAACAGATCCGCGCCAAACAGGCGGGATAAGAAGCCTGCTCTGCTCTGCTTACGAATGACGCCGAAGACAAACGCTGGCAGACTGGGCGTTTATCTTACGTTATAAGAGGGTAATAATGGGAGACAGCATCGGAGAATTAGACGTCTCCTCTTTATTAATTTAGACTCACCAGGAAATAGTTGGGAAAAAAATCCACGGGACTCCACAGCATACTAATACTAAGCTAATCGGGCGTATTGTAATGGATGTACCTCGAGTACAAAATGCCAGTCGAGTGAGCAGGAATATTCCCATGGGAACGGTTAGGCGGGCGATGCAGGGTAAGGCATTTCTTATCTATGTTTGTATGGGACAGGCGGTTAGCTATCTCTCATTTATTTGCCCAGCCGACGTAGGTAGCTGTGATAGGTATTCCCAAATCGGTCCGTTGGCACCGCTACCTGACCAATCATACTTCAGCCGCGCAAGACCCAGGTTGACCGCACTTTGGTTTGAGGTAACACTGGCGATGAAATAGGTAGCAGCCGATGCATCTCTTGTGAGATTACCATATTGTATGTGATCGTGTCATAAGGTTTGTGTTCCGTAGGCAAAAGTATAATAGGCGTCTAGGTAATCCCCCAATACACAGTTTTGTGCCGCTTTCTTCTATGCGTTATATCATATGGCTGGAATCATGCTCCTCGCTCAAACAAAGCGGCTGAAGTTGGTTGTTCTCGGATCTTGGTAACACGAAACCGTGAGCCAGAGTTTCAGGGTTAGCGAGCCGCCATTGCGCTTACGATGGATTCTCAACTCCGTTGTTGTGCTTCCTCGAGCGCCTACGGCAAAGACCAATTCGTAGATCCTGGAGACGCAAGGCGGAGGGAGGCCGGCTCTCGTCATACCGCTTACAAGCGGACGTTAAGCACGATAGTCTATCTGCCATGATGGCTTGCATTTCCATTACTCTTCTTAGACTGGTCTTGAATCAGGCCTTGGCTTGTCGTCAAATCATACCCGATAACATTCATGAGATATGAGAGTCTGAAGTAATTAGTCATGTATCATTTGACCTGAATCGGAGATGAGACTCACTTTTCCTCATTTGCCTCTTTCATCTTAAGGTCCTCAAATCGTTGTTGGCAGTCCGCCCAAGCCAGTGTGCGCTTCTTGGGCGATATCGCCTTGATAGTGAACTTGAACCTGCCGGTCACGGGTCGGTGGTCTGACACTCTAACCTCATGTCGGCGGTAGTCAAGCTGCTGTATCCTGCCGGACCCTCGATGAAGGAGGCGGTCGCACCACGCTGGAGATCTCTTCTTCTCACTTGTGTCGTAATCGTCAGTGCCGACATCGTATTTGTAGGTTGGAGCAAACTGGATCGGCATCTCATCGAATGCTCGTAGTCTGAATGCCGGGTTTCTGCGGCGAGCCACAAGTAGCTGATCGCGTTCAAGCAATTTTGTGAGATTGTTGGCTTTTACGGCATATACTACCGTGTCACGCGACATCGTGTCGATGCGATAGTTGAGGTCACCGTTAAGAAGACATAGCTCGTGATCCATAATCATGGAGCCATCGCCACCGCCGATATAGCTGTCGATGCGAATTGTCGGGTTGTTCTCGACGGGAAGAATGGAGCTGTCCAGAATAGCAGCGATATCGTTATGACGAGAATTAGCGTGCGACTGCCCGGCAGCCAAGTGGCAATTGATGAAGCATAAAGACGTGTCATCTACCATGAAACGCACAACGATGGCGCCCTTGTTGCCGTGCAAGCCACCCATCCCGCGCTTGACATCGGCACTGCTGAGGTTTCGGATTCGGTCACGCAATGTTGACTTCACAAATATGCAAGTGAACAGCCCAACAAGAGTGGCAGTATGGAGCAAGTGGTAAAGGTGATCAGCCGGCATGTAGTCATCAAGACTTCGAACTAGGAAATCCCTCCAGTCCCGATACTGGTGGCTCATTCTTTCTTGGTCTGTTGCATCTTTCTTTTTTGTTTTGAAGAAGCGCTTTGCCGTGGCGGTCTTATCTTCTAAGTCAACCAATTCTTGAAATCCAAACACAAGTATATCAGGAGAGTCGCTCGATTGCAGTAGGTTTTGGATAAATGCAGCGTCGGATTCGTTATACCGGAGGCTACCGGGGGTGGATGCACCGGCATTCCAAGTCATGGCCTGGACTCGAATATCCTCAAAAGTGGAGTACTGCGTATCCATGGACTTCATCTCATTCTCTAAGAAGTCATCCTCGAGCAGACCATCCCACGCCCTGACCATGTTGTCTGCGCCGAGTGACAAAACCTGCTGGCGGCCAAGTCGATAAAAACTGGCCCGATCAGCAATAAGCCTTAATGCAGGACTGTCGTTATGAGCCTGCCAGTCCTTTTTAATAACCCATGGCGAGCTTGAGACATCGTAAATTGATATCTTTCCGGTGTTGTATGCGGCCCAAATGTAGTCGCCCACACCAGCCAGCGAGTTGATCTTATAAGTGCTAATACTTAGAATGCTCAAACACGCAAAATCTTTCTGAGAGTAGACGCTGACCTTGCCATCGGAATGACCGAAATAGACCTTCCCGGGTTGTGATTTGAGAACAGTCCCGGAGGTGATTTCGCCGGCGCCATCGGAGACTAAGGGCCGCATGGGGACTTGGACTTGGCTCTTGCCGTCGACCGTAGGAGCGAAAATCCTGATCTCTTTCCCCGTTGCATACCACAATTCTTCCCCTACGATGATGGAAAAGGTGTGTCCTTTCGCTAGCCGGTAAGTCTGATGGGGCCCGTTGCTTAGGCTTGGAATTCCATCAGTGTCTGGACCCCAGACATGCAATGTACCACCCTCATCTAGCGTCCACATCTCATTATAATGTCGAAAGATTTTAATGATTTCTTGCCGCGCATGAATATTTGTCTTATTCACGAGCGATTGCGTTGAAATATCGGCTTCCATGAGTTCTCCGATATTGTTGCCAATCCATATCCTTAAGCCTTCTTGGTTGACATTCAAGCCAGGTTTGAATGCGACACATGTGGCCCTGATACCTTCACCATGAGCGAAGCTTACGACAAGCTCGCCATCATGTAAATTCCATACTCGAGTAAGTTGGCCACTCGTGCACACATACTCTCCGCAGACATCAAATTTCCTCGTGTCATATTTGGTGTTAATTTCATGTACCCCTTGCTTTGCAAAAGGCGGTCTTCGGTTGACTTTAGATGCATCGGGGTATACGGTAGTTTGCGCTATGGTCGATGCGCCCGTAGATGGAGTGTCGCTACTGATGGGCGTATGCCCAGCTGCAGCAAATCTTCTGGGTGGTTCTCGGAACTCCGTGGGGACCTTATCTGATGTCCGATCCACAGTCATCGACCTGGCATGAGTACGAGTAGGGGGTGGCGCAAATTGTGATGTCGGCGTGGATGCTATCCGCTTGGGTTGCTGTGATAGCATTGTAGTATCGACAGCTATAGGTTCAGCAGCCGAGCCGCCAGCGTTACTACTGCGTATGGGCCGAGGTGGTGGTTGCATTATTGAGTTGGCTGAGATCTTGGGAGCCAGCTCAGGGATAGTCTGCGGGCGTGATGGGAGTGGTGGGCGCTCCTCGGCAGTATCAGGTATAGATGATAATTTCGCCGCGCCATTTGTTTCTAATTCTCTCCTCTTGTTCGCGATAGTCGGATGAACTGACGGAGGGTCAAATGCTGCTGGTACCGTATTAGTCCTAACAATGCTTGATATCTGTGATGTAGGGCGGGCAGGACGGGTCGGTAACACTGGCGGCGACTCTTCATCTTCGGGAGCGCTCGCTGTAGTGGGTGGTGTGTTGAAGGGTGACCGTTGATCCGGCCTCAGCGGCGCCGGTTTGGATTCCTGCCTGGGCGCATTGTCCCCCACTATGGGCGCCTTAGGCTTGTCAGCTCGGTTGATCGGCGGCGGCACTGCAGGTGGTGCCCTCGCCTCTCGCTCTCGCCTTAACTCGACAGATCTCCGGGGTGGAGGCGGTGAAGGAGGCTTGGGCGAGGTCGCTCGAGGAGATGGCCGGTTGGTCTCAAGACCCGGCGTGTTGGGCAGACTAGGTATCTTGAATGAACGAGATGGAGTGACGGGCGTCGCGGGAGACTTGGTTAGATCGGGATTCAAAAGAGCAGAGGCACCCCCTGAAGGCTGAGATAGGGACCTGTTGATCGGAGGAGATTGAGGGGGTTCGATCAGGACGGCTGGCGGTTTGACGGGCTTTGGGCTAACGGACGGAGGGGCAAGCTGAAGTGGGCGCAACGTTGTCGTGGCGGTCGTGGTAGCCGTAGCGACTTGCTCGTGAGGGCTTTGTGGTTGAGGTTTTGATTTTACAGCGTCAGAGAGAGGATACTCTTTGGCCGTGTCGGTCGAGTGTCCGGCACAGGAGGCGGCCTGGGAGAAGGTGTTCGCTGCCGGGCGAGCATAGGCGTAGGTGGCTGCCGTCGTTGATGGTGATGCCTCTTCCTTGGGCTTGTTCATGCTCTCAAAATGAGACCTCAAGGACGATACTGGCTTCTAATGTTCTTGTTAGTACCACGGGATCTGGAGCCGATTCAGCATCACGACAATCTTACTAAGGAAGATGCGTCAGGCCCATCCCGCGCACCATCTTGAGGACCGGGCTCCATGATGGAAGCTTAGTAGACTCGAGCTTGCAGAGAGTGTGACCTCCTACCATGGTCCCTTTCTCGAACGATGGCAAACTTCCTTGAACCATCCAGAGGCACGAAGGAGTCGACTCATACAAAATAAATGTCGAGGTCAAGCGGAAGAATTGGCAGCCGTCAACCGCCAACACTAAATACCACGTAGTAGCTAGCTTCACCGTTGATAAATGTTGATCGAGGCTACAAGCCACAACGCTACGTGTGCCAGGGTCCAAGGTTGGTGGTGGTGGGGTGGAAGTGGGCGTGAGTGAAGAAGCGGTACATGGAAGCAGCACTGTGACCTGGGGTGTGCTGTGTGAGTCGATGCGGGTAGCTGTGCGATGACGAAATAGCTAAGTGTGTACCCCGATAGTCCTAGGTTAAACTCTTGTAGCCTGAACCATTGTTGGCTCGCTGGCATTTCTTGTCGACCAGTGTCGATGGCAATACGACGGCGACGGTAAGAAGGGAGACGGCGACGTTGAGGTGAAGGGTACGCGTAGGTACCTACAACAAGTCGGTGACTAGTGGTGTGTGATGTGCCACTAGGGAGGTAGGTAGGCAGTTTCTGTCTGGAGCTGTCGCGCGATGTTAGACGGGCGCATGTGGTTCGCTACATCTACTTTGGGAACGTTGAACGGATATCTAAATGTTGGGCATTACCTACTACTTTGCCGCGGTGGGGGGATTTAGCATGCACCGATTCCCTAGCCGACGCTTGAAACACCACCTAGATACCTAATACCTACCTACCTAGGTACCTACCATCTACTACCTGAGGCAGTGACATGGAACCTACCTAGTGACTGTTTTATTAGGTAGGCACTTGTCACTACTGATACTACCTGTGCCAATTGAATTTCCTTTGCAGCGAAGGAGCCAAGAGAGGAAAAATCACACCTACGTCATGTTTTCTACTCCAGCAGCCTGTCTCGAGCTACATACTATAAGGCACTCTCTGTCTACCTTAGGTACTTAAGTAAATACTTAGGTAGGTACTTAGGTAGGTACCTAGGTGCTGTTGGATTAGTGACAAGTGCCTCCTCTACCATCAATGGTAGGCATCTCTCTATAGAAACTTACCTAAGTTACCACCTACGTAGTTAAGACTGTCTCCTTGATTTTACACATGTGTACCCCGCACTACTTTTTCAACCCACCTGCATTGGCCGTAGATGCAGCCTGGGGTGGCCGTAATCCACCCTGTTCCCTACACAGTAGCTACCACACCAAAATTAGGTAGCGTTTCAACCAAGGTCCCAGCATAGCCTATATACCAACCCCAGCCTATACATCAACAAAAATTTATCAATAAAAATTATATCACTGTAATAAGGCTAATTAGGAGCACCTAAAAATAATTATCGCGATTTTTTTAGTATTAAAAACGTAGAGTTATAAGGGTAAATATAGTATAAGTACTAGTTTTTTTAAGGTAATAAAGGGGCTTATACTAATACTAAAAAACTACCAAGTTAGCCAATTCCTTAACTTTAGACTTCTTAATAACGATATAATTACTAGTAGTTTTTATAGGAAATGTATCTATTAGAAGAGATATATTAAAAAGCTTATACCTATTGCACCTGAAAAAGTAATATATGTTTATATTAGCCGTTAGAATCCCCCCCCTTCTACCTTTATAAACCGCTGTTTTAAAGCCTAAGATAACGACCTTGTAGCCTTTGATATTGCTAATCTCGGCTATCTAGGGCTAATGCTACCGCTTCTAGACCTATAGAAGGCGCTTAATAGTGTTAATAAGTCTTAATAAATAGTACTACCTGTAAAGACGCCTTGCTTTAACTAATTATCTCTTTAATTATTGCAGTGTTAAAGCTATTCTTAATGCTTTTAATAATATATATATTTAGTTATTAGCAAAAAGATCTACTAATCTTTTTAGCTGTTTGACTTTAGTAAATAGCGGCCCCTTCTTAAAGCTATAACTTTTTATAAAATAGTAGACGGCGACTTTTGTTTTATATATAGTTTAACTAATAATATATAATACTATTATTAAGGTAGGCTTTAATGTAGCTTTAAAGGTTATAAAGTATAAGGCTTTAAGTTCTTTGTAGTATTAAATTATATATAAAGTATAATAAATTGGTTATTAGCTTTATTGCTTTTTAAAGCTATTATTAGAAATTAAAATCGCGTTTAGTTAGCTTGCTGCTTTAAAATATTATAATAATTTTATTCCCTTTTTTATTTTTAACTTTGATAAAAATCTATTGCTATATCTAATATTAGTAAGGCATTTTATATTAACTTTTAAAGTTTGCTTATATAATTAGTTATTTTAACGCTTTGGTATTTTTAATAAGTCTTAATAGTAAGGTAATATTATTTTTAAACCTTTTTAAAAGCTATCTAACTAATTTAAAAACAAAGGCTTAGGTTTTTAAAAATGCTATTTGTAAATCTTGTAATATTTTATATGCTATTATTAGTAGCTAATTATCTTTTTATATATTTTCTTCTTCTTTTTATTTAGCTTACAAATAATATTGACAAATATATTTAAGCTTATTAATCTATTTAAAAGCTTGCTTTTTAGTTTATAATAAGATAACTTTAATTATAATATTATAATAATCCTAAAGTTTTAAAGGCTTTTAGTATATATATAATACTATTGTTTTTTATATAGTATATATATTAAACTAAAGTATTATATAATATTTAGCTAGTTAAAAAACTCTTTTTAAAAGTCTTTTTAATAATTATAAAGCTTTTTTTTATTAGCTATATATATTATATATTTTTATAATATTAAAAGGCTATCGGAAGTATAGTTAATAGTAGGCTTCTAGTTATAATATTAGTATTAAATATATTTAATCTTTTTGTTTATACAAATATATCTATCTTGATTTTAAAACTAGTAAAGATTAAAATTATTTAATATAACTATAATCTTTTTAAATATCTTTTTTAAAGCTAAAACAACTTTATATAGTAATAATAGCAATATAATTAATAGAGTAGTATAATTTAGATATAGCTGTTTTCGCTATTTTATTATAACCCTTGCCTTAACAGCTTTTATAATATAAAACAGGTATAACTGCTAGTAGGTTAATAGCTAGACTTATGTTATTACATTCTTTTTAATAATACTAAAGTCTGTAATGATTATGTAAAGTGATTAGGGGATCCTAAACTATTTTTGCAAGTTATTTACGTATTATAATACCTATACTATTATAAAGGTCTATTTATTTAAAAAAAGTGCATATATTAAACCAAAGTATATACTAATGCCTATAATGCTATTAATTTAAAAAAGAGGTATATTATATTTATTTACTTAATAAATAGTATTTATTGTAATTATTTAGTAATACTGCTGCTATATCTCTTAAGACTACTTAGGCGACTATATTAGACTAATAAAGGTGTTAGTTATAGCTTTAGTATATACTATATATTAAAGTAGTTTTAAAGTATTATAAGGAGGCTAACAGTATTAGAGGAGGCCTTTTTAATAGTTTTTTAAAAGGTTGTTATATAGTTATTAATATTTTTATAAGTTAGCTAATATATAGCGTTAGCTATCTATATAGCTTTATAAATATATTTTATAGTCTGCTTTTAGTATATACCTTTTTAAATAGTTTAACAGTAATAATTAGTTATAATTTTATATGCTTTATAATTTTTTAAACTATAAAATGGCTAGTAATTATGGGTTTTGTTTTTAACTCGAAGGTTATACTAGTTATTATATAAAGAGATTCGATGCCTAAAATAAGTAGTTTGTCTTTTTTAATATAGCCTTTTTACTTTTAATTATAGCCTTTAATTTAAAAGTCTTTAATTTATTGTAAAGGACTTTAAAGAACATTTTCTAGCCTTTTAAGTCTATATTTTTCTTTTTTTTATAAAAGGTATAGCTATATATAATAGTATAGTATTATATTTTGTTTTAGTATAAGTTTAGGGACAGCTATAAACCTTTTAGGGGAGGTATTATTATTACTCGGCTTTTAATATTTAAGTTTTATATCTTTTTAAATAGAAAAAACACTTAGAGATAAAGAAAAACGAAAAAAATTAATTAATATAAAGTAAATTAAATAAATATATTAGTTTAAAGTATTAGTATAAGTAAATATAAATGGTAATATATAATAATATTATATTATTTACTAAGGCTTAGCTAGCTAGTTAAATTAAAAAAGGCGCTATTAAAAGTTATTAGTAGTTGCTTAAGTAATATGCTTTATTTTTGCTTTATATTACTTTTAAATATAATTAACTATTTGTTTTATATATACTTTTCTTTAGTATACTATATATAGATTATACTTTTTAAACTATTATAAATAGTTACCTCCTTTTTGCGCTAATACACTTTTAATACTCTTTTACACCTTTCTATATACTATTAACCTTTTAACCTTTTAACTTATTTATTATAGGGCTAACTTTACCCATTTTACCTACTTTACCTACTTTACTTACTAAATCTTATAATCTTTTTAATAACGTTATTATAGCAAATCTTTTACTTTATATTATTATCCTAATTAGCTTTTTTTCTAGTATACTTTATATAGTAATTTTTTTTAAATAATTTTTAATATACTAAAAATCTATTATATATTTATTTAAACAGACTCTAGGTTAAAAATAGTATACTTATAACTAGGTTTTAAACCTTATATTACTATTTATACTTTTATTTATAAGCCTTTAATTAGTTTAATTGTTAAAAAAAGCTTATAAAAGTTGCTAAATTAAAGAAGGATGTGTTTTTAAAAGCTGCAAAGTATTTAGCTAGCTTAAAGATATTATTAAAACTAGTAAGTAAAAGGCTATTTAGACTTAGTAAGTTATTTTAACCTAGAAGCAAAAGTATTATTAACTGCTAAATATCTAGTAATACTGTCTTTGCTATATCTATAGTTTTAGTAAGACCTAAAAAAATCAGCAAATTATTAGGTTTATAATCTTTCTTTATTTTTAAAAACACTAGCCTATTATAACCTTACCTATATCTATATTATTATAATGCCTTTAATAATAATATATGTTTAAGGTCTGCAGTAGTAGACTTTAAGTATAAGACTTTTATAATAATAAGTAGCTTATCTTTTAATATTAACTTACTTATATTACTAGTGAGGCCTAAGTGGTACAGGTTATAAGACTTAGGTCTTTTTTTTTTTGCCTACTAGCTTGGCTACAAGCCTACCTTTAATAAGGAAAGAAAGGCCTAAACAGAGAATATATAAGCAGAAGTAAAGCAACTGGTTAAAAGGCAATATAATACGGCTCTTCTCTTTAGTAGGCTAAACGCCTTCGAGTTTGACTAGCGGTACGTGTGAGGAACGAGGGACTACGGTAAGGCAAAGTAAGGCAAAATGAAAAGCTTTAAAGCTAGTTATAATAACATTTTTAACACCTTCGAGTTTGACTAGCGGCATGTGTAAGGAACGAGGGACTATAGCAAGGTAAAGCAAGGTAAGGTAGGACAAGATGAGAAGCTTTAATGCTAGTTATAGCAACGTTTCTAACATTGTAAATATAAGAAGTGCAAGTTTAAAAAAACTGCTAAGTTTAAAATATCTAAGTGTTTAAAGGTCTTTAATATAATAACTTACTATATAAAATAGCTAGTAAAGATATTAATAGCAAAAGAGGATGTTAAGTTGCTAAATAAGTAAAAAACTAGCTTTTTTTCTTATCTTTATAATAAAGAAAATATTAAAAAAACTAATTACCAATTATAGATTGTTATAGTATTAGTTATATTACTGATTATCTCACTATTATACTATTGTTATTACGTTGTTATTACGTTGTTATTGCGTTGTTATTGCGTTGTTATTGCGCTGTTATTGCGTTGGATTATAACGCTGACAAAAACACTAAAAAAATCATTACCAACTATGGGCTACTTATACTGATTGTATTGATGGGGGCTGGTATATGGGCTGTGCTCGAACATTGGTAGAAACGCCACCTAATTTTGGTGTGGTGTCTACTGTGTGGGGAGCAGGGTGGATTACGGCCACCCCAGGCTGCATCTACGGCCAACGCAGGTGGGCCGTACTTTTTGTTCGTTTAGCCTTGCCCCTGTATGGGCGTTGTTTGGCTGGGTGCCGACGCTATCTTCCGTTGGCATAACTGGTCCGGGCCAGTCCGGGCCAGCTAGTTCCTACCGGCGGTACCAACCCCTGCAATACTTCGCTAACGGATTGACAAAAAAAGTGGAAGTATCGACTGATTAAACCTTACCCAAGCTTCTTCTGCTTCGCGCTTTGTTGTGAACCTATTAGTGCTCCTCAGAGCCACATTGATATAAACTTAGTATCTACCTAAGCTGTTTCCTGTCCCTCGCATTCAAGACACTCGTCGATTCAAGCGAGCCGCTCTACCCTCCACCATGAATACAGTATGTGACATCTCGAATCCTAACCACTCTGCGACCGAAACAAAAGCCACTGACTCATCTACTCACTAGGTCAAATCTTTCTGGTATGTCGATCGTCATTCATTTATAGACATCTGTCGGGATTTGAAGCTAACCAGACTGCTCGTGTCACAGGGCCGGCTGGGGCTCCCTTTGCGTCGGTATGCATTCCCCCGTTCAAATACAATCTCTTGAATTCCCTCGACATCGATTACTTACACGTATGTTGCGACGCAATCTAGCTGGCGCGGGCGCGTATTACTTCGCCAAGAAGAGTATCAATGCCGACCGAGCTCAGCGACACGAAGAGATGCAACGCAAGAAGCGCATGATGAACTCCCTTGAATACTCCGACAACCTCCCAGCACAGCCAGCTTCGGCAGCCGGGCCCTCAGGTAACGATGCGCCCGTTAGCAATGATCTCGCCGGCTCGCCGAGCCAGGAGGCAAGCTCCGATCCCGCGCCGACAAGGCATGCTCCCACGACCGAGGACCAGAGAGTTTTCGAGAAGAGCAAGTACGAGAGCAGTACGCCTTTTAAGAGTCCCAAGGGAGATCGTTTCTCATGAGACTACTTCTACTTGATCACTTGAGAACGACGGGCGGTTGTATCTGTAATATAAATCTGTCATGGGCCGATGTGGGGATGTGTGTATATAAAACGGTGTTCATCGGCGGCTTATTGTGAATATCTCAACTTCCAGAACGACCCCCCTTTGTGTGCTGTTGTCTAGTTCGCTCAGCAGTATTTGCAGACAGCCGCCGAGGACTATCTTTCCAGTGCCACGACGTTCCTTTTCTCAGGGCCGTAGCAATACCATCTAATAGAACTAAGGCGTAGGTAGGCACGCAAAAAGGCAGCTACCCTGCAGTGTACATGGTTCCTATTCGACTCCATACGCCCAATACATCATAGAGGAGTAAGGTGGGAATTAGACGCCGCCTTGGTATGGAGGCGAATGAGATATGTATGATGTACGGCGACTCGAGCTCAGTGGCAATCCCAGCTGGCACTGTACCTGGGTATTTCCAGCTGAGCTTTGCCTACAGCCCGGGTAGAGCAAGACCTTGGCATGCCTACCTAGGTAGGTACTAGGGAAGTAGGCACTAGGTAGGTGCTTTGTAGGCGCGCTGTAACAAACTTCCGTACCCGTACCTAACGCTTCCCACTCGACTCTCTCCATGAACACCAACAGCCATCACATCACACACACGGCATGTGTGCCCTCTAGCAGCCGCCAACCGTCTTTCCTACACCACTCATGTCGCGATGGCATCCCCGCAGCTCGCAATTGCCAAGGTCTCGTTCTCGGCCGTCCTGCTCCGCGCAGACCCGACCTCTTGCCCGCGCACCGAGATCGACGAGTTCCTTGCCCAGCTCAACGCGACTACTTCGCGATGCTCTCCGTCCAATGTCCAGGTTTGAGCAACACAGCCTCTTGAAATACCCTGTGCAGCGCGACAACTAAACGTCGTGAAATAGAAATGCAAGCAATGGATCTTCGCAAATCTAGCCCATTCGCCCGCGAGGGTCGCAGCCATGGCCAAGTACTTCCTCGCTCTGGCCAGCTCGTACTCTGCCGACCTAGCCACCACAAGACAAGCCCGGGAGCCCTCGTCAAAACGAAGGCGTCTCCATCTTCTGTATATTCTCAATGATAGTCTCTATCGGGCCCACACGAGGGACAAGAATCTCCTCTTTGCCGCAAACCTCGAACCTACCTTACCGAGTCTCTTCCAGAGTACCGCGGCTTTTCCGAACTCTCACAAACATACAAGGAAGCTCCTTGATCTACTTGACCTATGGGACAAACACCACTACTACCAGCTGGGAACCATCGAGAAGCTACGGCAAGCTGTTCGTGATGGTCCCCAAAGTCAGGACTCGGTAACGCCACAAGACAAATTTGTCAATGACTCAACGAACGCCAGCAGTAAAACCCCCAAGGACGCGCCCTTTATCATGCCGGCAATGCATGGTGATAGTACTTCACCCTGGTACGATTTACCTGCCGCGAATTGGCTGCCAGTCATGGAGCCCAATTCCACAAGACCTATGAACCCGGAAATGATTCAACCACTGCGCTTCTCCTCCGGACCCGTAGATAAACAGCTCATCAAGGCCGTGCAAGACTTGCTCGCTGATGTAGACCGGATATATTCAAAGGAGCCTGTCATCACTGATCCATCAACGGAGGATATTGATCAGATGGGGCAACGAGTTGTTCTAGACGATATTACAGGGGAGATTGTTAGCGGAGATACGTATTACGGCTGGTCCCGAGCATTCTGCCAAAAGATGAAAGAAAGGCGGAGGAAGAAAATAGCCTCGAAGAATGGAGAGCGTGGCCGTAGTACATCGCGGTCACCATCACGCTCATTGTCGCGCTCGCATTCTCGTTCCCGAAGTCTGTCTCGAGGGTCATCGCGTCCTGCACTCAAGCGACGCCGAACATCGACATCACCGGGCTCCCAACGTAGCAGAAGCCGTAGTAGGGGGCATAATCGCGACAGGGAGCGCAGCCGAGACTGGAAACGACGCAGGTCGTACGACTCTAGGTCACGATCACGATCACGGTCACCCTCTCGAGCCCAAGGATTTAGCCCCTCGTCACCAGCGAGACAGCGGCCTTACACGAAATCTCCAAACCCTCCCAATCTAGGAGCTAACCTTCCACCACAGTTTCCTCAACAACAGCCCAACTTCGTACCTGGACAGGGCTTCTCCTCGGCATCTCCCGACTTCAGCCAATTCCCCCTCCCGCCCCCTCCTCCGCCTAATTATCAGGGTCCGTGGCCTCCGCCACCACCTCCGCCTCCTGCAGGCGGTATACCACCAAACTGGATGCCGCCCATGCCGACTTTAAGTGGGGGATGGACCGCGCCTCCTCCACCGCCGCCTCCCGCCGCCCCAACAGCAGGGCTATCAGCAGTACGGCCGAGGCGGACGAGGAGAATATCGAGGGCAGGGGTATCGGGGCGGTGGAGGGTGGAATAGGGGACGGGGATGGTGAAAGATGATCAAACCTTGGCCCTACCTGTCCATTTAATGCTGTACGCTTTTTGTTGTAGATTCAAAATCTGTTCCCAACATTACATGAGATCTTCGTATCTGCTTTCCTCGCCTCTAAATGTATAAGCATGCTGTGTTCCAAGACATCAAATCTGTATCATCAATTCAAGTCTGTGGATGCAATACTCAATCTACAGCCAGCCGGTTGACTAAATCACCTAGCCTAGTATATAATCGATCTCTCAACCATTAATATATCGACTACTTAATGTACCTTGCTATCTACACCTTACCTCCCCCACACTCCAAAGTTTCATCAGATGCAGTGTTTCCTTCCTTGTACCCCAGATTACTGACCGATTACATATAATCAGACAATCCTCTTGATGTCTCCTTCCTCCCTATAGTATGGTATGATATGTGATGAACGCCCGCCCGCCACCATCGTCACCCTACTTTTTTTTTTTCGTCTCATCTGCGCTCTCGTGATGAATCGCAGCAACGGAAGCAAGTTAGGTAGGTGGTTGTGAAAAAGGAGAAGCGGGTGGGGAAAACTATCTAAATCTTGCAGGACGAGGTTGAATCGACTGTGCCTCTCTAGTCACAAGCGCTTCTCTCCTCTTCCTAGGTATCAAAGGTATCTATCTACTAATTTTTTTATACTTCCCACTTATGCATATTGTGCTTCGAGTAGTACGAGCCACCTGCGGATTGACTCCAAGTCTTGACTTTTTTATACCCCCCTGTGCCTAGTTTCATATCTTTCATTCCATTCATGCCCCCTTGCTTCCGATTCATGACGACCAAAGTTCCCATTAGGACCCCCTCATTGAAATATTTCATTGCTCTAATCCTCCTTCTTTTACAATACCACCCTAGACACGTTACAGCACGGAAGAAGATCCCGACCACTTAGACAAAGGATCGCTCAAGTTGTTTCTCCATGGTTCCGTAGGATCGACGACGAAACGAGTCCGCCAGTCATGTATTGTCTCACGGATTTCCGGATTGGTGGGTTGTGGTGAATGCCGTGTTAGCAACGGACCCCCTGAGTAAAGATGCTAGTGAAAGTCAAATTCAACGGGCAACCTCGAAGATGTCGAGGTCGGAGATTGGTACGCTCGTGAAAATGGCCCGAGCCATACGCGAGCAACGCCGCAGCGTCTCAGCACCCATCGAAGTCTCGATACAAATTTCGTTCAGAACATATAAGTAGTCCTTAACACCTCCTGATCCTGAGGCTGTAACTGACTAAAGAACTGATTGAATTCAGGGATTATTTGCCGATAGATATTTAAGGTCTGGTAGGTCAATTAGAATGCTATATTTTTATTTTTTGAAGATTCAGGTAAGGGGGATGTGGCGCGTACCTTTTGGAAGTCTTCATGTAGATCAGTCTTGTTGGGATTACGGAGCCTCATGTCCCGGTATTGAGCAATAGCTGTGAAATAGTGTAGTAGCGACTTCTCCATAGCCATTGGATTCTTTTCTACAACAAGTGTAAATCCTCGGAATGCCGTAGCCTTCTCGTCGGTCAAATCAACCTCATCCATAGATACCAGGAAATGTTCTGCGAAATTGGCAAGATGAGGAGCAAGAAGTTCGGCATTACCGAGCCCCAGCCGACCGAGAGCGATGGCAGCATTCTCAGTTACGCCCTTAGGAATACCCGGATTGCCGATAATATCGACGAAGCGCTGATATAACTCGGGAATCCATGGAGCCATTTCAGATTTGTGCTGGATGGCGATCTCCCCCACCGACCAACACGCATTGTTCACTACGCTGAACCCGCTCTCGGCTTCTTCATCCAAGATATTATCAAAGTCCAACTGTTTGAGAAGGACTGGGAAGACGCTTGATAAAGAAGGTTTCAATTGACCATAAACGTACTTCGCACAGTCACCAAGCAATGCATATGCCGATTGCCTCACTTCGTTTGATGGGTCTTCCATGCACATGATCATCAGTTCGAAGAATGCAGACTGGGAGGCTTCGACTAGTTTTGCTGACTTTGACGCATCCAGGGCTTGGATAATAGCACTTAGAAGGTCTAGACTTGTAACTAAGAAGTCTCTGTTGGGAGCGTCGAGGGCCGGGTTGTTGGCATGTGCCAATGAAGCCTCTAGATTCTGGTGGATGATATTGACACATCGGCCAAAGATGGGTTCGGCGTAGGGGGTAAATGCATCGTTCATGGCCATGGCAACGTAAGAAAGGCATTCTAACAGCGGAAAGAGCTCTCGGGAATCATCCGATGCTCTGTTCCACCGTTCTATGAGTGCAGGCATGAGTTCATTAGAGAGATCGGGCCGAGCCATAATTGGACCAATGCTCTCAGCCAACGTTTGTACACAGTCGTAGAGGATAAAAATATTCCGGTCCTTGTATTTCTTGAAACACCGAACAAATTGCTGTATTATGGGCAGACTGTAAGGCTCAAGCTTCTTCCCGGCTTTTTCCTCAAGATTGGCAAACGCAGACGCGCCTGCCTCCTGAACTTTCTTATTTCGGTCCAACATCTTTGTCAGTATACCCTCCATCATGGGCTCAAAATACAGCCTTCGTTGGTTCTCGTCAGAAAGTTCTGCGGCCCACGAGGAGTAACGACCAAGCGTCCAACAAGTGATTTGCCGAACAACAGGCTCGGGATCATTGAGCAGAGAGAATAGATAGGTTACGAGCTCGGGCAAATGAGGCGTGATGACGCCAATGCAGCCTTCGGCAACAGCACCCAATGCCAGAACTGCGGCCTCTCGATACGGCCATTCATCATGTTTAAGGTTCTTGGTCAAATAGGGGAGGATACTCTCGAACACGGGATCTCGAAAGTCTCGGGCGAAGACATCTAATGCGGCCGCGGAACACTTCCGAAGTGTCCAGCGATCGTCAGGGTTCTCATCATCTCCGTCATCGTCGTCGTCGATCTCGCCTTCCTCCAAGCCATCGTCCATGTCCGCTAGTTTCTGATATGCGTTGCCATTTTGAGCAGGGTCCACCGATGCAGCGCCTCCGTTTGCTGCTCTAGCCAAGGTCTTCTTGGCAAATTGCGGCTTTATATCCTCTTCACGATCTTCTTCATCTTCGTCGTCGGAGGCGCCGCCAAGTAAAGCAATCTCCTCTCCACTATACACCATACACTCGAGGAGTACAGGTATGATCTTGCCGACATAGGGCGTCAACGACTCCCATAGGCTCTCATGTTCTCCTACCGCAAGCCAGAACTCAGCAGCATCGCACCCCAGTTCCTCATCATCCCCTTGTTGTTGCGCAAGGATGTAGTCAACAAGACCTGATAGGTGGGGTTGGAGCTTGTCTGGGCGCGTCTCTACTAGCTGAACAAAGGCTCGACAAACCTGTCTCCGTACTTCGTTGCTGGGATCAGAGGACAGACTGAATAAGTTCTGGAGTAGGTCATTGATGGAGTTAAGCATAGCCTGGGATTTGCGAGACGCAAAAACATTGATAGCGGTGAGAGCCATGGCGCGGACTTTTGGTAACGGGCTCTTGGCGGCCTGAATCAATTTGGGAAGGATGAAGTTCAAGGGCCTCTGCCCATTCACTTCGCGCTCCAACATTTTGGTATTGTCCTCGCAAATCTTGGTCATAGCAGCCATGGCACCCTCTTGAGCCTCGTTGGATACTTGGCCCGATTCATTGGTGAATGTCTTTAACAGCTCCGGTAGTAACTCGGGCCAACTCAATATGCCACCGCGACGGATCAACTCTGTCGCAATATTGCCAGCATAGTTGCGCATCTGCGAATTCTTATCTTGCAGTCCCATTGGCACAGCCATCTTGATCAGAGCGAGACTGGCATCGGGGATAGGTTTACTAGAGGATTTGACATTGTTCTTCAACATGATAGCAGCGGCGGACCGAATGAGATAGTAGTCTTGAGGCGCACATTGTAGACCAGCTGGGGGGTCTTGGCTAGAGAAGATGTATACAAGGTAGTTGTTAATGTCAGGCGATGACTTGGCCTGCTCGAGCATCTGCGGAGGGAGAATTGAGGTGTTAGTCCAAGGTTTTCGCGGATAAGAGCCGTCCAGTTGCCCGTGTTGGTGTGCAAGATCACGATGCGGCAGAACGGACTGGGAATGTTGGGGAGCATAGAGTTTCTCTTACAGTTTCGGCTTGTTTCTGGGCAGCCTTGTCGAAGCCGCTGAGTGAGTCCTTGAGGCAAGCCGCCAGCTGGGTCAAGGACTCGGGTACTGGCTGCCATGCCATGGTGGGCAGCTAGCACTATCGTTCTAATAGGGCGTGAATGTGGGCGGCGACGGGAGCGACGAGGAGGATAGAGGAGGAATTTCGCCGCCTGTTAGTACTTTAGTCGAAGAGAATGGACGGGCGTTGGCGCAGGGGAGAGACGGGGGTAGGAGGGTAGGGGGGTAGCGGCCGGGCGTGATCTAAGTGGAGAGTAGCGAAGAACACATTGAAGCCGGGAAGGACGGTTTTAGCGGTCTTCGTAGAAAAATGGGTTTGATGTCTGTCAAGCAGTATGAGTGGTGTGTTCTAAGCTCGTTTTGCGTGTGTGTAAGTAGGTATGTATGCCAGATTTGGAGGGGCAGCCGTGATATGGTACAAGAACAGTCATAGAGAGAACCCGTGACAGGTTGCACAAGAGACATCAATCAAGGCAGCGGAGATGGAAATGGCAGAAGGTGGGGGGCCATGCACACTGCCCAAGAACAGCTTCAAAGGTAATGAGTATTTGGGTGTGGATTTGAATTGTCTCCGGAGTCGTGAGAGGAGGGCTAGAAAGCCTCCCAGTGCCAGACTTCGGGAGTAGGTACCTTACCTACCTATGATTGTAGCTACTATCTACCTACCTACTAGT
Source organism: Xylaria sp. MSU_SB201401 (assembly GCA_002288965.1). Classification (NCBI taxonomy): domain Eukaryota; kingdom Fungi; phylum Ascomycota; class Sordariomycetes; order Xylariales; family Xylariaceae; genus Xylaria; species Xylaria sp. MSU_SB201401. The sequence continues at coordinate 722 of NPFG01000190.1, read as the reverse complement.
GGTACTTAATTGGTTTGGTGGGGTTCGAGGAGGGGAGAAGGTACATTGAAGCTGGCCGGTACGTGCTGAACTTAAAGGATGGCTGCGGGGGTTTAGCACGGGGCTCCGAAAAACCTTTTACTTGCGCTACCATTTTACCTACTCTAGGTAGTCACCTGTATCCTTTTAGGCGCAGCGACACCTCCGTGACCTGCCAAGAATCCACCAAATACTACATTATATCTACTACTACGGTTCTCAGGCGGGGTGATAGGCATTTCTAGGTATCTCAAACATTAATCTAGCCGCAGGGATAGAAGAAATATAGCACGTGATTAAATCTGGATCTCCAAGGTTCACGGAGGTGTCGTGGCGCCTAAAAGGATACATATACATAGGTACATAGGTACCTTGGTACCTACTCAGGGCTGCCAGGCTTGGCAAAATCGACCTGTGGTATGTGCCTACCTCTTTCTATGTAACCGTGCCACGCCCCACTAATATTAGCTCACGAGAACGCTCACCAACATAAGTTGGTGCTGACCACCAATTTAGCCACCCCAGCAATTTAGCCACTTACGTAAGCCCATACATTTTACATACAAAACCCAAAACTGGTTTTTTATTATTTATAAACTAATTAATAGGCCTATAGTTATAAAAAATATACCGTTAAATAGCAAATTTTTTTCTCTATTTAATAAGATATTTACTTAAAACATCTGCTTAGTAATAAGCAAGAA
>NPFG01000189.1:0-69134 GCA_002288965.1 Xylaria sp. MSU_SB201401 | reverse complement strand
ATGTAATTTGAAAATTTAAGCTATTAATTAAAAGGAATTAAATATAATTTCATTAATTTATATTATTTATTTTTATGCTATATTGAAAACCACGTTAAAATTTTAGCGCGGTTTTTATTTTACTAGGAAAAAAAATAATAGTAAAATTAATGAAAATATATTTAGATTCCTTTTTAAATTAATAGCTTAAATTTTTAAATTATATATTAATAGCTATAATATTAGCAAAGTTATTAAGATTTTTCAATATAGATTTTATATAAAAAACTAAGGTGGTTAGGTCAATTAAGAGATGCGTTATATAATTTAAAATATATTATTAACTCGTTAAATTATCGTTTAATTACTTTTTAAGTTAAGCTTTTATTTTTAACTTTACTTATCTACTAGTAATTTATAGCCTTAATTAATTTAATTAAAGTTTAATTTTTATTTTAATGTATTAAATTAAAAGTTATGTAATATTAAAACAGATTTTTAATCGCTATCATTAAAGGTATAAGCTAGATTATATATAATATAACTAATATTATATATTATCTCGCGTTATTAAAAAAGGAAATTATAACCTTTTATAAAGTAAATTACTAGTTTAGCTAATATTATTATATAAAAAAACTCGATTATAAAATAAAAAATCTTTTATTATATAAAAGGTAAAAGGTTTATTAGCTTTTAAAAATATAATTAAATACGATAATTATAAAAACTGTTAAAATAATTATTATATAAAAAAGAAAAAGATATATGTTTAACGCTATAAAGCTTATAATAAACCCGGTTATAATACGTAAAATTATTAAAATAATATTAAAATATTTATTAAATTAAATTCTAAGTAGTTTAAATTAATTATATGCGTTATTGTTAAGTTATTTTAAAATATGTATATAAAGGTCTAAAAAAGTGTACCACTCATTTAGGTGTACCACTGACGTGGGGGATGCGTTATATATATATATATTATTATATTTTATATATAAATTATTTAAACCTAGGTACTTTACCTTATATAAGAGGTAGAGTAAAAAATTCTATCAAATATAAAAAATCTATATCTATTTTTATTAATTTATTATAATTATTACAAGATGGTGAGTTTTAGTGTAAAAGGTGGCCGACTAAGCCGGGTGGCCGGTTGGGTGGGCAGGGGCTCTAAATCACCATCGAAAACCTCAGGTCCAATAATAGTGCCGAGTCTTCTCGCTCGCAAGTAGATGTGTGCCTGTATGTCTCTCTAGTCATTGCGGTACTGAGAGTGTTACGAATGCTACAGCTAAGCAGCCTCAACAGCTCCCGTCATCACGCCTCTCCACTCGTACGCGCCACTCGGATAGGTCGGTCGGGTTCAAGATGATGCGACCGCGTTAAGTGGCGAGCAGACCGCGTAAGAAACAGACGGGTCACCATTGCTTACGCCCTCAACCCCTTTCATCTAACCTCAGGGAAGTGGGGGCCACTGAGGATGCAAGTTTGAGGGATTGGTTTGAGATGTTGGCGGTTTTGACCATCATCATCCCGTCGGCAAGACCGTTTGACTTATTTGTCGTCATGGCCCACCGTGTGGGCTGGGAAGTTTAAAAACAACGTTAGCTTAGGATCGTGGTGTCTTCTGCTAGAAAAAAAAATTGCATGACGCCCAGAGTAGATCAGGGTATCGTCTCGACTGGTTCCTGATCCTTCGGTTGTTCACTAGGAGTATGCGGCGCTCCTTATGGCTAAACAGCGACTGGGATGCAGCGACAGGCGTTTTCAAGCGTCGATCGGCATGTCCGAGGAGCAGAAACACAAGGTAAGGAGTGGCTATCTACCAAGCTGTTGCGATAATAACTCATCGTCAGCAACGGATTTCGGATGCTGTTAGCCATCTACCAAGTACTGTAATCTACTCTGCGCAGGATGTTGCCTTTGTCGACCCTGATGTCTGTTCCGTCAAAGCCACCACGACTCCAACATTAGACCGAACAATCTAGTACAAATCCAGCTGGGATGCCAACCGGAGAGCAGCCTCAACTGGTTGTACCAACGCACCGAGCCAATGCACGCAAGTATCCTTGGCGTCAATCACTTTCCTCGGTTACTCGCATGCACATCGTGCAACGCCTCCCGTATTGTGTGCTTTTAGTTTGCTATTTTGTTTTATGATATTAAGAGGCTTTCCCTCCCCCCGGCAGCTGCCCTGACTTCCTTCACCATCCCCGCCAACAGTTGCTTGGATCGGAATGGGATTAGCTTAGGAGTGCCGCGGCGCAAAATGCTATCAATACAGCCGACTCGTCAATGCATGCAATCTCAGCGCCTCAGCCTCATCGCCAGGGGCAGATCCGGCCCACCTGCATTGGCCGTAGATGCAGCCTGGGGTGGCCATAATTATACCTAGGTAATTAGGCAAAGACCCCTTATGCCACTTACGCCACTTTAGTATCCGTGCTTCTGCTACAAGTAAATACCTACTTATAAGAGCCTCGTGAGCCCCGAAGGGCGCGAGCGGCGGACCAAGATGGGATTTTATTTACTCTCTTTCTGAAGTAGGGGTCAGCGCAGAGCGCATGCCCCCCAGAAGTCAAAGAATTTAAAAGGGGTGGAACTTGTGGTCCTCACGGCGAAGCCGCTAGCACCGAAGGTGACTCTAAATATGTAAATAGGTATTCCAAAGTATAGATGCGGACACGGCCAGCCCAGGCTGCATCTACGGCCACTCTAGGTGGCCCGGGCAGATCAAGGTTATTAAGCGGGGGCATCAAAGGGTCAATGTTACTCCATGTCTTTCCTCGCAAATCTTGTTGTTACCGTTGTTATTCTCCAAGTATTGTGTTATGGTGTGGGTTGTCCGCATAAGGACCAGGACCTCGACAACAAAATACTGTATATACCTAGGTAGTTTGAGGTACATTGTCACCGAAACCCCGGAAGCCGGGTCCCGGGCGAGAAGCTTGGACTCGCTGATCTCATTGGGCCATGAACGACGGAAGTGGTTTGGTTTCTAGATCTTATCTCCGAGCGCCTCCAGGGGACCTTCATTTATTTTGCCCGAGTTCATAAATCATTCACACTAGCCGCTGGTGTGGTAGTCCTTTGCTAGCAGACCCTGGCCTGCTGGCCATTAGTAAAAGTCTGGGGAAGTGGACGGGCTAACTCTTGCGCTAGCCATGGCTAGGTAGTTGGGCGTCGGTCGAATGCCGAAAGAGACAAGCTAGCAGGAGCACGAAATGTGGGTGAGGACTGAAGACTGACTACGAGACCGGCCCACGGTCCAAACTACCTGACTAGGGAAATGCCATCCCACAATAAGGCGAGGTAAGGCGTAAGGCAAAGTGTATCAGGCCATGTCACGTCACGTTGCGTCTTGAAGAAATGGCTATCTATCCGAGCTATTCATATCAACATGCAACCTAACGTAGCCTCGTGAGAGATAGGCGGACCATCAAGTAAGCAGGGCAGTCATCTTATGAATGCTTCCTTACTGGTAGCAAAAGGTTCGTTACATCCTAATTGCTATTTAACGTAGATACACATACACTATACACCTATTGCCGAAGCCAGTCCCCTCCGCCACTGAAGCGCAAGATCAGGCCCCTCAACCATCACTACCTAGTTCATGTTGCAGACCTTGTGCCGCTAGCCTCATCCCTTTCGGCCCGGCTTGAAAACCCCGGGGTAGGACAAGGGCTGGCGGTCAGTCCAGCGTAACGCGGTGCCATCGGCCGTGACCAGCAACGATGGTTCAATAGACTATTCATCACCGTCGATCAACTTCATTCACAGCCGGAGCTAATTCCCCAATTCATCACCTATTTCAGAAGACTAAGGTGCAGCTTCCTAGATGCTACATTTTGGGCAATAAGAAGAATTGATTTATCGTCACCGAGAAGTGGCCTGCAGGCGGAGCAGAGACGACAAGGAATATATCTATTCCAAGTACCGGCAGCGGCCGGGTTCCATTATCAACCCTCGCTAGGACCAGAGGGACGATCAATATGAAACTCTGGCTAGGTTGACTGACGGCGGTCCGGGGGGGCATGCTCATTAAGTCTCAGTGACTTTTTAAAAATAGGCCAGAGATTCTGGGTAGGTTAGGCATTCGGCATCACATGTCATGCACCAATGGTATTGTACTTAGTAGGGGAGTTCGTCTGATTTTATCTAATGTACGCTAATTTGACCAATTCAGGGTCTAGGGTACCTAACCCAGCAGCTTGCATATTTTGCCCCTGAACTGGGTTGTCAACTCTAATTTTCTTTTTTTAGCACTTACGGTAAACAAAGGTTTTTGATAAGAGGATCTCTATAAGCAAGGTCCCCTTCACCTTCGGAGGATATTACATATATGCGATCCGCGACTTCGATAACCGAGTCTGTGAGGATCTTCTCAGTATGCGAGCAATGAGGCTATCCCCGCGGTAACCTACTCGGGTGCTATATGATGTGGATTCCGTAACTCCCTGTACCGCTAGCCCAAGGCATTGTGGGATGGAACTCTATTAGGCTCGCGCATGGCAATAGTTAACGGGCCTTAATCAGTACGACGTAGCGTAAATGCACTCCAGAGGAACCTACTGTACTCTAGGTTCTGGCGGCCGGGCTTTCGAGTTTCTAAGCTACAAGTTGATATTACGTACAGATTGTGCAAGCAGATGTCCTTCGCCGTCATCTGACGACGGAGCGGGAGGCGGGAGGCGGGGGGGGTTACTCAGTAAGAGATAGCCCAATGTTGATGTAGTGTAGTGAGAGTAACCTTACCTTTTGCCTGGGCCGCCATTGTATAATCGTATGCGTACCTATGTATGAACGGGTTTCCTTTTCCCTTGCTATCTAGCGGCATAGCTCCATACGTTATATGTATCCACTACGTAGTAGCTTTATCTACCCACATCTCGCAAGCCTTCTAGTGTGGATAAGTACACGAACATGTCGCGAGACGCTCTCGCGCGGTTCCTAAAACTTAGCGCGAGAGCGGGCAGGGAGTGAGTATATCTTTAGTGTAAGTAAGTACCGTATGTACGGGAATATGAGCAGCACAGTAAGTCCAAGACGATACCGATGTCCGTTCTTTCTTCTTGGGCGGTTTTTCCTCTTTGGTGAAACACTTACTTTAGGCTCCTTCGACGGGTGACTCTGTGGAGACTCTCTTGAGTACCGGCGTTTAGTTTTAAGGCAGAGATATAGATAATTGTACTAGCCTGATCCGATACGTCACCCGGGCCTTATGCTAACCAAGTGACGAGACCGCCAGCAGTTTCGCCGCTGGAACATGCTAGTTCAACTACCGTATTTCTTAGGGGTCTTTCAAGGGATCGAGTCCTTCGTTTTTAACCGCGGGCCCGCTGCCTTTTTGCTCCTAGACTTGCACTATATCGCACTACGTCTTCATCTAGAGGAGAAGCGGCTCTAGCAAGAAATGGCTTGCCTAAAGTAGGTGAACTTTGCGGCGCGAGACCTGGGAAGTCATATCAAGTTCAGTTAGGCTGAATATTGCGAAATCCGGGAACGGTATGCCGTCTTTAGCCCCAACTTACATACATGTATAATCTTTGGCGGAGGTAGGGACGGAGACCGTCGGCCCCGCTTCGAAGTGCCGGATCTTGTGACTACCTGGGTAGTGTGTTATGTTAAACATTTGGGCGTGTGGTGTTGTAGGCAGTCTGGTTAGAAGGGGGATCATGTGAGGCAAAGGGTCTGTCTTTTTGCTTCCGACAATTACATTACGTAGGCAGGTAAGTACTGTATGTAATATGCAGTGTAGACCGCCTCGAGTCGCTACCCCGTTTTTGTGACTCTTAGCCGCATTGCAGGACAATCCACTACTGTGCGTACTCACGGATGCAGGTGACCAGGTACACTGCTGTAGTATGTAAGTAAGGAGATGGCGCTGGTATGTATCTAGATTTCGAGTATCTTAGGTATGCATGCAGGAATACTTACTTAGACGTGTCCCTTGTTGAGCTTCAAATGGGGCTCAAAGGGGACACGGCCGTTATTGCTTATGTTTTAACCGTCTTTTGACAGAGAAATAAGCCCTTGGAGTCTGATTGGTCTTACGGTCGTTTTGCGACGGCTTTCATGTCCGTGGCGCCATATCATCGTTGTGGAACATACTGTGCATGCTGGACTGAACTTGGTCTATCGATGTCCGAAGGGTCCCGAGTGCCGGAGGATGAGCCGGCGTTGTGTAATGAATTAAGCTTATTAACTGTCATTCATCCACCGGCATCACACATCACACGGTAGCCAGTGCCCTACAGAGCAGAGCGCAGCATAGATGTTATTTCGGGCCAAGACCGGCATGGGACAGGGTGTATTCAGCCAAGCAGTCAGCAAGAAAGCCGAGTATGGGACCATGCCGACGGGAAAGCCGACGGGAAAGACAGTCAAAGCGGACATTTTCCCACGATCAAGGATATATATGTGTAGATGGATGGAAGATGCGAGAGAAGCAGGATTCTTCCAAGAATATAGTGAACAGCCTCAATAATTGTGGCCACTTATCTTGGTAAACCAGGATCCCCATGTTTGTCAACTCGAAGCCTTAAGCCACCGTGTATGGATATCCGGTTATTTCTGTCCTGTGCGTCCACTACATGTGTATCGACCTGTTAGACGCGACGATGTTGCTAGAAGTTTGTTCCCGGCCTGGGTATGTAGGGATTTCGCAGGCATGAAGCCTGTTGGTCTGAACTAGCTTCAGACACGCCACGATCGTATGACAGTTGGGACACACTAACAACTTCGTCTGCAAATTAAACTTTCTGGCTCCCTCTTCGATAGGCTTGAAATATGCCGAAATGGCTCTGTTTCAGTCTGACTGGCTGGCGAGAATGCGAAGAAAATACATAATCCCAGATATCGAAATTGCAGTACAATTTGTGGCGGTCACAGTAAGAACCAAACGAAACGAAACGTGGTCAGACACGTTAGCGTCTCGTAATAGATTGTGTCGTCTGGCAGCGTTCCAGAAGAAAGAATTACTCGAATACTTCCAAGAAACCGTGTTAATGACGATGAGACTCCTGCTAGGTGAGTGATTCCAACGAGGAGTGTGCGTGCATGGAGATGTCCGAGCGCGGGAAGGAAGCACCACTCGTCTCTATTGGCCATCGCGCACGGTAGAAAAGTACGCGTACTCTCGAGGTAGCTGAGTTCTAGATTGACTTGATACTTTCGCAAGCGACTTGCGTTGTTGATTGCTAACTCGTTTACGTACGGTCAACATATTGGGGCGATATACGTTGGCGTAACACTTTACACGACTGTTGCTCGTTACGCAAAAGCCTCTATCAGCACATAATTAGCGCATTGATGGCCATCAAGGATTCAAAGCCTATAGGATAGCTGCCTATGTAGCCAAGACAACGATATATTGTTTATAGGTAGCTCGCCTATGGTCGAATAGGGAGAAATAGCATCTTGACAACAACAAGATCCATAAGCCTCGCGTACAAGTAGTCGTTCCCTAATCCGTTCCACAGAGTATCAAAGCTGATAGTATTGACATCTGATGCTATTGCGTAGATTTTCAGACAACTTCAGAAGACCACTCAAAACTTACAACACAACTTGTTAGATGTTTCTACAATGTGTAAGACACTAATTGGCCGGTTTGGTCATTTCTCTGGAAAATGAACGATATCGGTAGTACGGGTGCATTATGGATATCGACGTTAGTATGGGCGATTAACAGCCGATGGGAGCAATGACGCGTATACAACATTGGCGATCGAATAGGGTCGTCCCAAAGGCCTCCTTGTTCTTAGCCATGTTGAGAGTGACAGCAGGTCATGGTATATATGCTATAAAACCAACCCCATGAGTTGTACATTCTTATAACAGATCGCCGACAAAACTGAGAGGCTTCAGCTCTTGCTGCTTCGAAATACAATATACTGTTACACGTAGGTGACACCTGTACGCTGTTTCTTATGCCGGCTTCGGTGAACATCTTCGGCTATACACCTCTGTACACCTTCGTATTCTCAGAATGTCTTATTAGTGTTAAACATGAAGGTATTCAGCCCTCGTTTATTTGAGTTAATTGGCACTACCGTGGTGGTTAGTCACCCTTGGGACCGTTGCATATAGATCTAAGTTAGCCAGTCAGGTCTATTCGTTCTGAAGGAGTAGATCCAAGGACCTAGTCAAGGCCTTGAAGATTATTGTTGAATTGAAGTCATCTTCCAAGCCCTGAATACAGCCCTTGTGATATATACCGTCAATTCTGTATTATAATATACAGCTCAGTTTCATTCTTCCCGTTTTGTCGTTACTGGGTATCGGACTTGGATCTTCTGGTTGTCTAGGGAGCAACTGGGCATAAATAAGTTTGGACGAGTGAGTAGGTAACTACCAGCTGTTAGAATGCATATACCGCGGCATAGAGGCTGACACATATTACTCGGGATTTGCCCCTAGCCCCCAGTTGTATAGACCTGGTAGCGTGTAAAATCTTCATACCGCTAACAACTTCTCTTGAGTTACACTCACAAGGGGATTGGATGGGTCTACAAAGACATAATATCACAACAGGAATGATGAAGTATCTTGAGACTATCTATATGCTGTCCCACAGAAACAGGGGAATCACGGACCCGCGAGTTTTTCTGCGTGTCAACAGAGCCTACTTTGTGTCTGTCCTATCTTGTGTAACAGACGGTACGAAAAGCTGTTGTGGTTATGCACTCCTACACCTATTGGTCGGGATTGCGTATGGCTTCGCATTCTTCCCATCTATATATGACTGAGGCGAAGGGAAATGCAAGTGTTGTGGTATTGGCATATAACGAACTTCCATTATCAAAATCACAAGTTTCTAGGCGAGTCTAGGCCTGTCACAGATACAACTTGCATGAACCCCATGATATACTCTCACTCGTTAGCCCTCCTTTCCATGGCGAAAGCTTATCTCAACCTTCAAACTCCCGTAGGCACACCTGAGACGTGACGTTGATACCATAACCGGTTTATATGCCTATTCCGTGGCCCATGCGTTGCCTTATTTTTAACTTACAACTACAGAAGTCACAGCATGCAGAATTCTATATTGTTGTACCTTTATGTAGGGTGATTAGCTATGGCCTCTAAATAGAATTCCCAATGTCTCTTCTCTTGGGTTGTTGCTTCTTCGTCAGTGAGGATTATAGGAACGAAGACGGCGATATTAGAATTACTGTTTCCGGCGTCGTCTGCCTTCACGTGTTTCAGGAGCTGGTAATTCCCTTCCCCCTTTTCCTCGGCTTGAATATATCTAACAAACACCATTGGGATAAACTTAGTCTCAACCAGTCAAACCTGTTTTTGGACGATCACGCATTTAATACAGCTTGCCAAGTAAGCCTCCGGGCACATAGTACCACGGGATGTGCACCTCTGTTGACAGTGAACGCCCACGGGCCTATTGTTACTAGCCATGTAAGATTCCAACCCGTGGTGTCGAAGTAAGTCTGGAGAAAGAAAAGCATATATCGGTTTCGGGTGAAGTATCTTAGCATGGGAGCTGCTAGCAGATATCACACGCACTGACCGTTCGTACGCTATTTCGAATGAGAGATCTGGTTGTACACTGAAGGTGTACGTCTTCGGATTTTGCATACCTCAAGATTATTGAAACGAAGCTATTTAACCCTTGCTACAATTGTCTATAGAGTCAAGTCTACCTGCAAGGCTGAATGCGATCCAATTGGACCCGAGGGATAACCTACTAGCATTATCATCACTGAGACTGGTCTCACGTCTCGATGTTTTCTTAATCTAATTATTGCGGTAGCTCAATTCCGAAGTGAAATATACAATTTATGTGGGATCCAGCATTTTGACGACTGTGCCGATCCCTGAATACTCAATAGCAGAGTCCTGAACTGCTGAAAGCGGCTTTATCCTCTAGATATATAGATGTTAACATATTGATATGGTCACATTAGAAAAAGCAACAACTCAACCGCGGCGCGTAGCTGAAGACTTGTCGGGCTTGATCTAAACCTTATAGCTGGCGGGGAGTACCTAGTTGAACCCTTACGAGTCCTCTTCTGTCATATCTATCGTGTTGCTACTATCTCTGGGTATCTTCTCTTCAGCTTGGTCTCGTAGGGGGCTGGCTTGTCTGAGCTCTCTGCACCTCTAACGCCTAAGCACGCTGCCGTAAAGCTCCTTATTTTTGGTGACTGGTCAGGAATGACGGCTGTCAAAACCTTAAGCTGTATGGCCTAGCGAAGCACAATATGATCAACCTTGCACTCTCATCCTTACCCTGCATCATTATGCCCCAGCTATTATATTCTCTCTAACGCTAGTATCACATTATTCTAATGAGTTTTCTCTTATTGTTATTTCTTTTAACTTCCAACTTGTAAAGAACTCCTTATCCCGTGCCAGTTATCGTGCTATGTCACCATCGGATGAACTTTTCAGTGCCGATTATAGAACATGCTACGTATGAATCAGGGCATGCAGAGAACGTTATACGAGCGAAGTGAATGTCCTTATATGCGGTAATTGGGAGGATTACCCCTCCGCTCTATGGTTGGATTCCGCCTTCCATGAATGTTGCCATACCGGCTTATCCAAGCATATAGACGTCTTTAATATCTACTGACAGCCGGTTAACCTGGACCCATAACTTCTCAGTAGAGACAGCTGTAGGCGCAATTTGAGAAATAACTTGATCGAGAAACACCCCTTAGTCGTTTATCATGCTACTTACAAGTCATCTATAAAAGCACTCAGGATGGTCTACGACTAGGCCTCTCAATTTGTCTAGGAAAACCTGGCGCTTCAACATATGCTAGTACATGCCAGGGTACTATCAGAGGTGTCTGGGTATTTGATGTTGCATCGTGGGTAAGCATTCGAGACTCAGCAAGAAAAACGTATCATCGGCTTGATCATGGCGCTTCGGCGTGTCTTCCTCGGTAGGACCAAAAATAATAAGTCGACAGGTCTCACTTCCTATGCGTAGCCGCCAACTATGTTATACTAGACTGTCCGAATTGGATAACCCGTAATCAAGACTGGCCACCAACAGTCGACCACCTATATCTAAGGGTAAAATACTCATTTGGAAGACCTTCGTGCAGTCACAATGCGTATAGCCTCAGCACCAATGGCAATAGAACTGAGACAGAGATCAAACACCACGGTTCGATCGTGGCAGATCAATTTGATACTCATCGGGTGTACCCACCCACCAGCACAGTGGGGTGCTCTCGCTAAGCTGACCGATACATGAGATATAAACTAAATAGGGCAGAGTAGTATAGGCACCTATTCACAACATCGTCATCCAAAGGCATAAAAACCTAAAAGGAGTGTTTTCCATATTTCAGGTGAGTATATATATATGTTTACAGAGTTACCAAAGAAATCCAGCGCCTCACAAAGCAGGTAACCCCGCTAGACGATGGCAAAACCTGCTTCTCCGTAAATCAGATCTGCTCTCAGCTCGTGCCCAGACTATCCGGTAAAGAAAGAAAAAGGGTGAAGCGGCGCGTATGGTTAGAAATTTAACATGGATACTATCGAAGATAGACCTAATCTCCGGTGAAGCCCCAGCCGCGAGAACGAAACACACCACCCGCCTATCTGCGACCAAGGGGCAATATCAAACACATCGGTTCTGTGGCTGAATATCCAGACAGATATCGAGGACCTGAGAATGTAGCCTCGGCTTGAAAGGCATGATATTGTTGTAGTGTCATGTTGTGCTTGGCAACTATACTCCGCGGCGCTGACATCGAAACGGACTGTGGGCACTAAAGCTCTGTATTCTAACTCGATGGAACGTTAGCTCTCAAAGTTAGCGCTTAGCGCGCTACGATTGTGGGGTTTTGATCATTGATGACCCTGAATTAAAGAAGACGATATTGCTGAAGAGTAAGCTCGAGAGTGACTCAAGAGGTTGAACAAGCGCAATGGTTAAAACAGGTCGCGGCTGGCATGGCCGCTTTTCGACAATGTACGAGAACATGGCCACATTCGGGAACGTCAAGAAATGAAGATCGGAAGATGTGAGAGAATCAAAATAGTGGTATTTATCTAAATAATCAGTGACCAGCATAGCCGCATAAGAGCCCTTGTGGAATGAAGCTTCATTCAATCCCGGAGCGATCACCTCTCTTGGCCACCCTGGGGTATCGTCAATGCAAACATTAGAACTTTGCTCATAAAACTCCAAACCTCGTCGACCATTTACTCATCTAGAACACGCGGCGACACAATTTATTCCTTCTTGGGGACAGCGACTAAAACCCTAATATTAGCAATAATACTTTGACACTCTTCGATATTTTCCTCTTCTATGACAGCTGACCGAGTGCTCCGAGTTGAAACTAGTCTCACTGTGGTCCCATTGGGGAATCACCGCCAATAGGGCCGGAATAAGAATGGGAGATTACTCACGCTGCTCCTTGATCTGCTTCTCAAGAGCCTCAGGCTTGGTGGTAGAAGCCCAGCGGCCCTTGACCTTGCCATCACGGCCGATGAGGAACTTCTCGAAGTTCCACTTGACACGCTTGATGCCCAGGACACCGGCTTGCTGGTTCTTCAACCACTCCCAGACGGGCTCGGGCTTGTCACCGTTGACCTCGGTCTTGGCTAGGATGGGGAAGGTGACACCGTAGTTGACCTGGCAGAACTCCTGGATGTCATCGTTGCTGCCCTCCTGGCTAGCGAACTGGCTGGTGGGGAAGCCGAGGATGACGAAGTCGTCGGGGTGGGCAGCAGTGATGTCCTTGTACCTACCAATGCTGTTAGAACAAGGCCGGCAGGGGTGAAACAGGGCAGAGCAGTGTTCGCTGGTTGACGCAGGCCCGGACAATTAGACCGCTGCCTGCCAGCCATCAAGGTTCTCGTGGTACGGCGATCGCACAAAGGCTAGCGGTCAACGAAAGGTGAGGTTGGGGTTGGTGCTACTTACAACTTCTCGAGGCCAGCGAACTGAGGAGTGAAGCCGCACTTGGAGGCGGTGTTGACAACAAGGACGACCTTGCCCTTGTAATCGGACAGAGGCTTCTCAGCGCCCTTCTCTGTTGGGCAGAAACGGACGGGTTAGCTAGCTTTTTTGCGACAGCGCGTCTCACCCTTGAGACGGTTGGAGCGAGGAGCTGCTACGTACTGTCCTTGGTGGTGAAGTCCCAGAAAGAGGTAGCGGCGGCCATTGTGACTATGAGTCTGGATATTGCGGGAAAAGCGGTGGAGAGAGGAGAGAGTGAAGAAGTTGGTAAGAACGCGGACGTTGCAGGAGGTCGTTTCTTATTATAGGTGGGGGGTGCGATGGGCGGTGGACGAGCGGTGGGAGCTCTGACTCTAGACGTCTTGAACAAAAGGTGATCTTTTTCCTCAATGACAAAAATAGTCAGCAGGGTCCCAATGGCGCAGATGCTCGACACTCAGTAGATGCGCGGTACGTCGAGGGTACTGCGCGTTGGACCGGCGATGTGCAGCGTGGGCGGCGGCCGGAGCTATGGGGCAGATGTACCGGGCATGTACCCGAGTCCCTGCGCTAGCGTGCCTAGTGTAGTGTAGCACTGCTGCTGCCCCTCCCATGCGATAGGGTAGGTAGGTACCTACCTACATACCTACCCGGTTATGTCCAAGGTTGCTCTCCTAGGCATACTGTACATAGGTAGCTACCTAGGTAGGTATTATCTTGTGTAGGGGACGTGGTAGGGGAGTGGGAGTAAGCGGACAGAGACTGGAAGACGACATTACTTCAACACAGGGCACCCGAGTTACAGGGGTGGCAGTACCAAGAGTCGCCGACAAAGGTTCCCTCAAACCTCTTACCCAGCGACTCGAAACACCGCCGGCCAAGGTCGCGACCATGCTGGTTGCTCTGCGGGCCGCTCTAAAAGGTCGCTATCGAGTTCGCTCTGGAGACGGTCCTGATGGTGGGATGACATGATGACAGATGAACCGAAATAGTAAAAAGGCACCACCTAAGGACACTAGGTTCTCAGTAGTGTAGCCCAGGTGGTCTCCGTACATACTGAGTATGTAGCTTTGCGACACCTAGCGATGCCTACCCAAGTACTGTGTATACTGAGGCCTGCCTCGCCTTGGTGTGAACCCACCTGGCAACCAAGAACAATTCCAAGCTACCTACTGAGTAGCTGCATGCTGCACCTCTTGACAAATCACTTGTGAGCTCCGCGCGTGAGAGGCAGCTTCGGAGGATCATGCTCGGTCAGTCAGCTAGCCCGCCGTATTTTATACCGAGCGGTGCCCAAGGTCACGGCAGTGGAAAGATCCGAGACACATAGCATAATTGACTCTATCTATCTCCTGTAGAAATGGAATACAATACCTATTTCCTGGACATCTGCAGCACAGTAACAAGGTACGTATCAGTTGAAAGACGAAAGCTCCGACAGGACACAGATACTGTAGCAAAACAGATCTGGTATTAGTAATAAACAGCCGGGCACAGCGGCTAGAGATCGACTTCGGTCCCCTTAAGTTCCTTCTTGAGTGCTGATCTACCAGGGGTTATGGGTCTCAGCAAGGCAGTTAGCCGCCTTGTCCCTAAGCTAAGTGGCAGATACCGACGGACCTACTGTAGGCCAATATGAGATTTAATGGAGATATGACTCAGCAGTAGATACTGAGTAGGTAGCTTAATTCCATCTCTGCGGGATAGTCGAGATCGGAGTCACAGTAATCCCATACTTATGTATGTATGTAGCCGGCCCAGCGGGCACGCTACCAGAGGCATGACTGACGCGACCGCATCCCTGTTGACTGTTGGTAATAGCTCTCTCTACCTACCTACAGTATCTTACTGACTGATTTGGTAGAGCCGTAGCGCACGCCTTAATGCGCCCATCACAAGTTCCGCGCAGGTTACTAGGTAAACGTAACCGCAGGATACACGAAGTGAGAGATGCTCTCACCCTTCGGCCTTAGTCAGTATCTGCAGTACGTTCCATTAGCTAGTGAATTGGTATAGAATGACTTGGGTTCGACATCTTGAGGTATATGGAGATACATCATCTCAGCTCAGAAAATTTTGTGACAGTTGCACATACCTACGTGGAATCCTAGATAGTACCTAGTGGAGTGCGTACTTGATTAGTGTAAGTAGGGAGGCAATGTAATAAGTACGGAGCACCAAGCTCTTTTTGGTTTCGTCAATGCTTGCTTCCGAATGCATGTTCCTGCATACGCACCCACAATTCACGTTAAAGGACTTCAAGGTCACATTATTTGTATGTAGTACCTCAGCTTGCTCTCAGATCGCACTTCACTTTAGTGATGTGCTGCAGATACCGCCAAGTATTACATAGAGGCGGATAAAGAGTAAGAGTTGCCTGATGTTGCCACTACCTACTAAAGTTGCTTAGTTGTAAACACTCGCTATGCTCACATACGGTATGAAAGATGAAGAGCCAAATTCTTACTTAAGTCCTTACCTCCTACATGCCTACCTAATCTATACAAGTACATAATACTACTATGGATTATAAAAGATACCCATCAGGAGGTAATGCTGCCGTGCGAGATGCATGTAGTAATAATGATAAGCAGCTGCCCCTCCTTATTGCAACTTCATGAGAATAGTTAGGGACATATTGAAGCGAGCTCCCGAGGCCTCTAACTTACCAACCTGATCCCTACTTAGGTTCTTGACCTACAGAGGCACATTCGGTCTTTAGCATGTCCACCACGTTTGTACCTACCTACAGACAAGCAGTACGGCAGTTGCTCCAGCTGGTATTGCAGTGGAGTACTTAGATACCTGGTTGTTGGTTGTGTGGTAGTAGCGGTTGCCTTACCTTATAGGTACCTACCTAGGTACCCAAGGTTCAACGTTAACTGCCTAGTAGGTACCTTAGGTAGCTACCTACATAGGTAAGTACCTATCACCATATCTGCAGAGTGCTCCAAGTTCATTGTTGTTGTCAAAGTTCATTATAGACACAAATAATCATATATCACGAATGCGCGCTACATTCCCCGAGAATCCCCCAGCTCAACTCACAACGTCCCCAACCTAGTGTACTGTACACCACTTAATCAAGAATGGTAAGGTAGACTAAAGTCGTCTTCGTTGATTGGCTGAGCCAAGGTCGCAACCGGTTCCGCTTCAGTTGGGTCTGGCGCAGCATTGTGCAACTGACTCTGTAGCATTCGCTCATTTATTCATTTCGCGCCCCATACCGCTGCTCATACCGGTACCGTTCTCTCCTCGTCGGCTGGATTGTGTCATTCCTTAGTATCCCCATTCGGTCGGCCATGTCAACGAGGCAATGGACAGTCGCAGCATACCCCGACCGCGACATATTGTCATCATAGGTACGGTACGCTCCTGGCCGAGTTGACCCTTGACACCGCCTGCCTGCCTGGCTTGGTTTGCTCGCGCCGCTTCATTCTGCCTTTGTCTCGACCCGAGCTGACCACATCCCACCACGCAGGGGGCGGTATAATCGGTACGACCACAGCTTACTACCTAACGCGCCACCCGTCCTTCAACCCCCTGATCCACCACATCACCCTCCTCGAGGCTACATCCATCGCCGCCGGAGCTTCGGGGAAGGCGGGCGGACTTCTTGGTCTCTGGGCCTACCCTATGTGCATCGTCCCTCTGTCGTACCGTCTGCATGCCGAGCTAGCAGCAGAGCACGATGGCTCTTCAAGATGGGGGTACCGGCGACTGGACTGTGTTCAGATCGCCGCCACCGTGACGGGTAGTGACTCCAGATCGAAGTCAAAATCTAAGGCGAGGAAGTCCACCTCAAGCAAAGCAAAACGAGCAACCCAACGGGAAGAGACTCCTAGTACTCCACACAAGCACCAAGAAGATGCTACACCACAGGCCTATCCTGGCTCTGTGGCGCTTTCACTCCGCGATGAAGAGCTACAGCGGGCCCTCCTACATCCAACACAACTGCCACACGAGGGAAAGGATTGGCAAAAGCTGCCTAAGCAAGATCAAGCCGCAGCAACGTTATTACGCCAATCGGTACTTCCGGCAGACCTCGATTGGATCGATAGTGAGCTCGTAGAAGAGTATGCTGAAATGGGATTAGAAGGGTATACTGAGACAGCGCAAGTACATCCACATCACTTCACAACATCCATGGCGGATTTGGCACATGCGGCCGGCGTAGATATACGGCTTAATGCGAAGGTGACCAAGATTGGGTTAAGTGGTGGTAGTGTGAAGACCGTCGAGTATATTGATCGAGCTACAGGCCTGCCTCGCACGATGCCGGGCGTCACGGATGCCGTGGTCGCAGCTGGCCCTTGGTGCAGTAACTTGCTACCACAGACCAAAATAGAGGGTCTGCGGGCCCATAGTGTTGTCTTCGGGGTGGACGTGACGCCATATGCCGTATTCACCAATATATCGCTACCGGCGAACTGGATCCCATCACACCGGCAGCGCCGAGTGCACAATAGGAATGTAGACCCGGAGATGTATGCACGTCCGGGCGAAGTTTATGCCTGCGGAGAATGTGACCCTACCGTCCCGCTTCCCGAGACAGCGGACTTGGTCGAAGTCGACGAGGCGCAGTGTGATGATATCGCTGCCTACATCGGCACTGTAAGCACGACGCTCAAAGCCGCACCCATCACGGCCAAACAAGCTTGCTACATGCCTCGACACGCACGTCCTGGACAGGAGAGTACCCCTCTTGTGGGGGGTACGGCCGTGAAGGGACTCTGGGTAGCGGCAGGCCATACGTGCTGGGGTATCCAAAATGGACCTGCGACAGGGAAGCTGATGAGCGAGTTCATCTTTGAAGGCGCCGCGAAGAGCGCAGATGTCGCTGAGCTAGACCCCCGGCAGTTTGGGATATAAGCTTCGTAACACGAAAAATCCACATAGCTTAACGCATGATCTGAGCATCCATATAGTGAAGCACATCGAAATTTAATCCAAAAATTACTATCCTAGTTATGTGTCTATTTGATTACAGGCATAACGAGACCAAGGGTATCTTTTTCCTCTTTTTTTTTATTTTTTTATTTTTTTTTTATAAATCTTCCACTTGGGCACGCACTAGCTATTTCTACTAACTACACAAACCTATTAACTGCTTCATGGTCTAGGCCCAGAATACCGAGTTCTCATCTTGACCTGTTGCTCCGGATCGGGTCCCCAAGCCCCTCTCCTCGGTATAGGTTGAATCAATTCAAATGGGCTCGATGTTTGGTACTGATTTCCCTCTAAAGTGCGCGCCTCAGTATCCGTCGACTACACAACTCTTCCAACTTTCCCTTTCTCGCTTCATTCTCTCCCGAAAATCCCAAGGAACTCGGATTGGGCCGAGCCAGAGAGTTACCCGCAGATGATAGCGATACTTTGAGGTTGTCAGAGTTTACACTTACCAGGAACACGCGAGTTCAGCTCTATTGAATGTATTTCAGCAGCCCAACCAACATAAGGCCCAAAGCTGCGGACAGGAAATCACAGCGCAAGTGGGCAGGACAGGACAATGAAAAGCGTCATCGCTACCTCTCCTTGAGAATCTCCAGGTCATGCACTTTACATGGGGTTATTAGGCCCGCCCTCCATATTTAAAAAGTTATCGACTTTGGGTGCCACTATTCATGGACGACTACCGTTCCTTGTTTGGCTATTGTAGTAGCAGATAGCTAGGATTGCAATGTTTTTAGGTAAGACACCGATTATTTTGCCTCCCGTGCACATTCGATTCTCGCTATTAGCGCAACAGAACGGGCAGGAAAACCAGAGGCCCCAGGACTACAGAATGTAACAATTCCAACCCTTTCCAAGAACATGAAGCTTAGCAATTCGATGCTTCCACTACTTGTCTTTGCTTTTATTCCGCTTCCATAATGCCTAGTAGTATTTGCCATTATCAACAGTCATTTACTCCTAAATAAGCGCTAGTGATACTTAGATCCAGCTTTTTACAACTACAATGTTAGTTGTATTCAGAGATAAAGCTACCTCGGAGTTCTTGCATCGAGACATGCCCCAAATATCCTGTAGGGTTATATTTGGCCGGGCTCTAATGTTAGTCTTCAGGTATGGCAGCCGGTAGCCAACACAGAGAGAATAAGAACGTCTGTGGATGACGCAACGGCCAATTACGTTTGTTACTTGTAATGACTAGTCGAATGTAAGGGAAATCCCCTGAGCCATCCCAGCGATATTTCACAACCGGTCGATGTAAAGCTAAGGAATAACATAAGGCAATGTTCGCTCTACTAAAGTCTAACAAGGTAGGGAATCATGTGACTCCATAAATACAGGAGAGATGCAGATTGTGTCATTTCCTAATATCAATTTAAAGAAGGTAGGGTAAGATGATTGATACACCCATCCAATAAGCAGGTAAGTGCTTAATGTGCATCCTCATGTCCACACTGTAGAGTGAGTCATTGATTAAAAAGATATACAAGAATGTCAAGAAGTTGGGCACAACTCGTTTCAACGCCGCACCCCCCTTCGTAACGCAATGCCGAGAAACAAGGAGCAAGTGAGCCGCAACCCTTAAACCCCAGATTCCACCCCGCATTTCCCCGTACCGAGCGAATCCGGCCATCGCGTTGTTACGACGCGCATATACCCGGAACCATACAGTATATGCTGGTGTAGGGGTGGGAGTCAGCAGGCAAGACCGCTGATGCAAGCAGGGTCCAATCTCCGCGAAGCCATTCGCATCAACGCGAGTTTCTAGCTAAGCTCTTCACAGCGACTTCTCGATCTCCATGATCTCCTTGATTCCCTCAGCTACGGCGGCGACCTTGGCCACGTCTAGGCGCTTTAGTGGTCCGCGAGGGTAACCGCCATAGCCGAAGTAGCTCTGGATCGCCTGCTTGGTGCCGGCGATGGCCGGTTTAGTGAGGAACCAGTCGCCCCGAGAGAGGATCTTTTGCAGCTTGATGGCCTCCTCGGTCTTGCCCTCCGCATATAGGTTCCACACCTTGACACAAACTTTGGGGAAGACGTTAGCTCCGCCCGCAATGATGCCGCTTCCACCCGAGGCCAGGGTCTGCACAGTGAAATCACAGATACCACCGAATGCCATGTAGCCGCTGCCTTCTGAAGATGGCGTCTTTGCATCTAGGGCTAAAGCGACGCGAGTAAGCTTTCCCGTGTTGCCGCATGTGAATTTGGTTCCGATGATGTTGGGGTGACGGCCGAGCTTAATGAGTAAATCTGAGTCCAAGTCAACACCTGCTACGGCGCCGGGGTAGTTGTATATAACTATAGGCAAAGGGCTTGCGTCTGCTACAGTTGTGTAATAGCCTTCGATCATCTCTTCGTCAACCTGCGCCTTGTAATAGCTAGGTGGCAAGAGTAACACATAATCGCCGCCAGCCTCTGCAGCCATCTTGGACAACTCCACGGTACCCTTGACGCTGCTTTCTGTTGTTCCTACTATAATAGGCATGTTCGTGAACCCAGCGGCATCTAAAGCTTCTCTTGTGGCACGGGTTATGGCACACTTTTCCTCGCGCGTGCAGTGAACAGCCTCTCCGTTAGAGCCAAGGGTCACTAGACCGGCTAGCCCGTCTTTTGCTAGACGTTCGGCGTGCTTCTTTATCGTCGGGATATCGAGTTCTTCGGTGGCCGGATCGAAGAAAGTCATTGTTGGGGCATAGATACCACAAGGTAGAGGTCGCCTTGTGGTCACATGACCACCACCATTGACTGCAGCCATCTTCGTCTAAAAGGAGTAAGATATGAATGTGTTCGTGATGTGTTTGAAGAGAGGGGAATTGGTCACTGGAAACGACCGGTTGAGCGGGCCTGTTCGTATATAATACGTTGGAATGAACGGATCGGGCTATCAAATAGAGGAACACGAAGGACAGGAAGTAGAAAGCAGCCTCCGCCCTTATAAGAGAACTGTCTCCAACGACAATCAATTTCCGGTCAGCTAAAAGATTTTGGATACTCTTCTCACTCCACAGCTTCTGCATAAGGGCCATGTTGTCGGTGGATCAGGAAACACTTGGTGCGGAGACGCGACCTTACTCGCTCCAACCATTTGCTCGTGATGTATTGAGCCGAAAAGCACCCAGCTTGAATTCACTGGGCGGCGAACTTTGCTGCTTGGTGAGTGGGCTAAGAGAAACATGGCCCACAGGGTGTGCAGAGCGACAACTAATGAGACAGCGATGGCTGGCTAGCCGACGGGCTGAACGTGCTGGTCCTGTACCCCACGAACATTCCACGATTCGGAACATATCAGCTATCGTCCTTAGCTCATAAATGACATGGTCGGCGCTTAACCAGTCAGTGACATGTTTACCCGGATGTTGCCATGTGAGCGATCACCTCTTGGTCTGCTAACCTGAGAGGTGGGGACAACGAGGAAGCTGATACAAATTCACACAGATATTATAGGCGCGTATGATACCAGTGGTAGTCCTTGCGGAACTGGAGGACATTGCCGAGAGACAATTCCTATTTTTACTATGATTCGAATCATCGATTCTCACAAGTCTCGAGCAGTAGGGGTGACAGCGATCTGAACGTAGTAGTCTTCCGAGTCTGGCCATACCGATGATATCCATCACATTAGATATAGTCTCAGTAGCACTGTACGGTGCTCCAATTGAGTACCTGAGGGTGAAGGATGTCAGCTTAGGCTGACGATCGGGAAGCCAGGCGTAGATTTCCGTGCAGTTGCATACTGAACAGAATACCAGGCATCGAGGTGTCCCTTTGCCGGAAAGAATTTTCCACCAGTCATGTGCAAGAAAAAGAAGCAGAAGTCCGGTTGGAAGTCTTTAGCTCAATTCATAGTCAGGTAATTAATTAGAGTGGGTGTTGGGGACGAAGTTGGGGGAAATCGTTTATGTACAATACCTCCCAAGTACCTAACCTGGTCTACTCTCGTCCCAAACTTAAAGACGGTTCTCGTGCCACCTTTGAACGAGCAGACCTATATGATTGCTGTCCTTCAAGTCATTTTTTCTTGGTATCAATCACGAGCCATCCCAAAAGAGGAAGCGTCTCCCTCCCTCTCTCTCTGCCCTGTTGTTGAACTGTGAAATATGACGTTCAGGCGATGGCGGGGTAGGTAGATAGATTGGAGGGCTTAGGTGGGGGGCGGGGACACGCACCCCACCTTCCTCGATCGACCGAAAAGGTAGCTCATTCGGCGTGCCTTACCTTTTACCTCCAAGACTTTCATAATTGCACCGACAGCCTTTCATCAAGGTATCTGTGGTTCCTTCCTAGTACTTCAGATAGGACGTATCACCCTGAATACATACCAATGAACAAATATCCCCTATGACTTGATATCGTGAAACGTGTACTTCTTTCGAACGCCCTAACACTTTATATGTGTCGTATGTGTTATTGCTAGGCATGGCTACCACTTCTTTCGGGTCAAATACATAGAAGCTTCCCTGCAACTCTACCATGCGTAATGCCCTTCACCATGAGAATTTGATTCATGGATACACGATTCTCCGCACCATAGCACAGCTTCGACATAAAACGTTAGTAGTTCAGGTGTAATAGGCAGCCCCCTCATTACCCGCTTTAAGGTTGCTACTAGTCGAGAAGTGCTGCTGGGAACTACCTCCAACTAACCGTCCCAATTCTTCCGTTGGCTAATGAGGGGGGACAAGGGTAGCTCCGGAATCAGTTATAGGAACACTTTCTGCTAATAGCTGTTAAAAAGACAACTGCGCGTTCAAACACCTTCTTTTCCGGGGCGGCTCTCGAGTTGGTGGTCCGAATTGTTCGATCATAGCTTGAGGAATCGCAAACATATTCAAGATGGCGGTCGCTCCTTTGAACGTATTAATGGTAAGGTCCATG
This sequence comes from Xylaria sp. MSU_SB201401, assembly GCA_002288965.1. NCBI lineage: Eukaryota > Fungi > Ascomycota > Sordariomycetes > Xylariales > Xylariaceae > Xylaria > Xylaria sp. MSU_SB201401. Next base: position 46,390 of record NPFG01000189.1, on the reverse strand, counting down.
ACGATGGCAATCTTTTGCTTCTGTTCAGCGATTGACATGCTACCTAGGTCGGCACTGGCGAGTACACCACGGGGTTCGTAGGTGGCGGAGCTTCTGGCTCTGACAAGAAGGTCGGAGTCGTCGGCTTGACTCTATTCGATCTCCGGCGAAGAGGGAAAGTTGGCCAACTGAGCATGGCCGGTACCAATGGAACCAAATTCCCAGCTATAAGTTAGTACGCCTCACGAGAAACGCGTCTTCTTGCTGTGCTAGATGTAACTAATACTCCTCTTCTCAAAGGACAACACCTGGATACAAACATTAGCAAAGTCTACAATGGACTTGACACCTCTTTTGAGTCCTACCCAGCAAACGACGTCAAAGATCCAGATGCGTACAAAGCCGCCATAGATGCCTTGAAACCAGGCGACGCCATCACGATCTTCACGCCGGACACAACTCACTATCCCATCGCCTTATATGCTATCGAGCGCAAGATCCATGTCATGATTACCAAGCCGGCCGTCAAGACTCTGGAGCACCACCAATCGCTCATAGAAGCAGCCAAGAAAAACGGCGTATACGTCTACATCGAGCACCACAAGCGATTCGACCCTGCCTATGCCGATGCCAAGTACAAAGCCCAGAAACTAGGTGATTTCAACTATTTCTACAGCTACATGTCACAGCCTAAATCCCAGCTCGAAACGTTCAAGGCCTGGGCTGGAATCGATTCAGATATCTCCTACTACCTGAACAGCCACCACATCGATATCTGTGACTCAATGGTGTCGCCACAGGGCTTTGTCCCCGTGAAGGTGTCCGGCTCGGCTGCCAAGGGCATCGCGACGAGTCTGGGATGTGTTGATGCTACCGAGGATACCATCACCGTAATGGTCACATGGCAGAAGAAAGGCGATCCCAGCAAGATTGCGACGGGGGTCTACACGGCCTCCTGGACAGCGCCACAGAAGGCGGGCGTACACTCGAACCAGTACTTCCACTACATGGCGGCTGAGGGCGAAGTCCGCATCAACCAGGCGAAGCGAGGATATGATGTGGCGGACGACTCAGCTGGGCAACTTATGTGGTACAACCCATTCTATATGAAATAGTAAGTAGCCTCTCGTTCTCTTCTCCTTGTCGATTATGCTCTATTTGCGAGCGGGGTGGGACTGGATCTCTAGGGCCTCTATATAATCCAGTTATGACGCCAATAGCTAAGTATTCTATCACAGCGCACCCGACGAGGAGGGTAACTTCAACGGGCAGGGCGGGTACGGCTACGTCTCCTTTGAGAAGTTCGTCGATGGCTGCCGAGCTGTCAACAGCGGATCCCTCAAGCCCGCTGACTTGGATGCACGGGGCTTGCCGACCCTTACCAATACTATTGCAACCACTGCCATCCTTGAGGCTGGAAGAAGGAGTATAGATGAGGACAGAGAAATCAAAATTGAGATAACGGATGGGGTCTGGAAGCTAGTCTAGGGAAGGGGAGGGAAAAACTAATAGTATATGAAGTATCATTGTCTTCGTCCTAATTACATGCTTAAACACTGCGAGGTTTGCCGATTTGGTTTGGCCACCCTAGGATAATCCAGCTTGTCGCATCAGAGCATGACCGTATTATGCACGAGGCTACATCGCTCAGCACTGCTCAGAAGGATAGTAGGTAGGTATATTGAGACCGATAGAAACATGGTTTTGTCTGAGATGGGCAGTTGCACCCAGGCTTATCCCTCCTTAATATACGTAGACCGGTACGATACCTAGATAGCGCAAATCGATAGCCAATATCTAGATAAAGTTTTTTTATATGTCCGATAATCGCAAATCCGGGTCTTACTCCTTTTTGTTTAACAAACTTCCAAAAGATAAAAATCTGGTTGCGAATTGGTTACAGATGTAAACTAAGAACGGAAGGCGGTGAGAATCTTAATGGCCCATGCAGGAACCCCACGCTGGTTTTGCCGCCATCTCGAGGCGTACCCGTTAGGCGGGGCATTCGATGGTGAGCACCCTACCTAGTACAGTATCATATCACTTAACAGATCAGACGGCCTGTTGGTTCTCTGCTGTCGAAACTCGCGGTCTACGTAATTCAATTTACGGGCTGGAATGTTTGGTCTTTGAGGTTACAGCTACCTCGTTGATAATTTTGGCAATCTAGCGAAGACCAAGAGAAGCCGGCAAGATGGTGAACATCACGGAAAAAATCAAGGAGTAAGTGGAAAGTCTCATCTGAAGCAATGAAGCTAACGCTGATAATTTTAGGATTGAAGATGAGATGAGGAGGACTCAGAGTAAGCTCTCGGAATCCATCGCCTGGAGGACAGCCCGCTAGTCCTTCCACGACAGATCTCATGGCACTCGGTATGTCATCCGTTTGCGCTGTTCTTCGTCGTGCCACGAGACGTCTTCGTGGAAGGGCTATAGGGCCAGCTATGAAGCCATGAAGGGTAAAATTACCAATAGAATTACTGACATGGGAATCATATTATAGAGAACAAGGCAACTGGTAAGCTGAAGTTACCAAGGAGATTATCTGGATCATGACGTTGACATCCCACTAGAATATCACCTTGGTCTTCTGAAAGGGTACAAGACTTGAAATTCCGCATCTTGAAGACCCGTGGCTAATATTGCCAAACAGAAAGCTCGCCCGACTCCGAGCGCAGTTGCTCGAGCCTGGCCCGGGCGCTGGCGGCGGCGGCGGCTCTGGATTCGATGTCAGTAAGAGCGGAGATGCACGGATAGCACTCGTCGGATTCCCGTCCGTCGGCAAGTCGACATTTCTGTCGAAAGTCACGAAAACGAGATCCGAAGTTGCATCCTATGCTTTCACGACATTAACAGCCATCCCCGGTGTGCTCGAGTACGGTGGCGCCGAAATTCAGTTGCTCGATCTACCTGGGATTATCGAGGGAGCAGCAGAGGGCAAGGGGCGAGGGCGGCAGGTCATCTCGGCTGCCAAGACAAGTGACCTAATCCTCATGGTTCTTGATGCGACGAAGAAAGCCGAACAGCGGGCGCTACTGGAGGCTGAATTGGAGGCGGTAGGAATCAGGTTGAATAGAGAACCACCGTACGAACCATCTGCCCTTTTAGTACTATTCATCAAGGAACTCACTAATGTTGATTGATTCAGGAATATTTATCTAAAAGTAAAAAAAGCGGGTGGAATGAAGATAACGTTCCAGAACCCACCGAAAAGACTCGATGAGAAGATGGTGTTTAATATCTTGCGAGACTACAAGATACTAAACTGCGAGGTGCTGGTGCGCGATGAAGAGGCTACGGTGGACGATCTGATCGATGTTATCATGAAGGACCATCGCAAATACATTAAGTGCTTATATGTCTACAACAAGATCGATAGCGTATCGCTTGACTTCCTTGATCGTTTGGCACGCGAGCCGAATACAGCCGTCATGAGTTGCGAGCTTGACCTCGGCGTCCAGGACGTCGTCGATCGCTGCTGGGAGGAATTGCGGCTTATTCGCATTTACACGAAACGGAAGGGTGTCGAGCCCGACTTGAGCGAAGCCCTTATCGTTCGAAGCGGCGCCACCATCGAGGATGTTTGCGATCGGATCCATCGGACATTGAAAGAGACGTACAAGTATGCGCTAGTCTGGGGAGCAAGCGCACGTCACGTTCCTCAGCGTGTTGGACTGGGGCATGTAGTGGCCGACGAGGATGTCGTCTACATAGTGAGTGCCTTCAAGGCTTAGGTCAATGCACATACTTTTGGAACAGTTCAACGTAGAGCGGTTTATCAGAGTGAGAGAAAGCTTAGTATATGCTTTTGAGGGTTCATGCGTGTATATTCGTCATATCAAGTCGTTAAACGCCTTTATCCCATGCAGGAAGGCAAGTCTCATAGCGCAGTAGGTATAGGATTCCTTTCCACCAGACTCCTTTCCAGATTCCCGCAAAACGCCATTCGAACCAAAGCAACCTCCCCTGCGTCTGGAATCGCATACAAACTAAATAAATTGACACCCATCCTCCTCAAACTGAACGAGAAACATGTATTTCCACATCATTATCGTCGTTGCAGAAAGCATCAGCCTACCTCACCGTGCAGGTACTAGTCGACCCGGAGGTGGGTTGTCCGGCTATGATCACAGAAAAAAACAAGGCTTTGTTGGTACAACGGTTGTGTAAACCACACCCCGGATGCTTAGTTGCTATTGCTTGGGGTAGCCTTTGCCGACGAGTCCAGCTCCGCGCTCCTGGCGCCGAGCACGTTCTCGCCGACGAATTTCTTGGCGGATGCCTGAGCGAATAGCGACTTCGGCTTTGCCCTAATAACAAGCACAACAACATGTTAGCTTGGATCTAGAAAACCATCTTGAATTGCACGCGAGGGCTGAGTATGGGTTCGAGAGAGGAAAGTAGGGGAGCTTAGGGTGAACTCACTTTCCGGCGTGGCGGCCCTTTAGGGCGTTAAGCTTGGCCGTGCAAGGGCTCATGATGTTGTCCGAGGGAGAGATGTACTGCTGTGTAGAGCTACGGGCGCCAGAGGCGTTGGGGTTAGCTGCGAGTCCGGCAAGTGTCCTGTGGATGTGAATTATCTTCTTAGGGGAAGAGGTGGTGGTGGTGGGGGTGGAGGATGCCTGCATGGGATTCACGGTGGTCGTGGTACCAAGGTCAGAGGAGGATGACGAAGAGGATGCGCCAACGGCGGGAGGGGATACAGTGATGGCAGCAGTGTCGTTGTTTTTGGTAATGGTGTTGGTGGCAGTGTGGTCGTACTTCTCTTCCTCCATCTTGGACTTCAGAACCTGGCGGTGGTACTCCATGCTCTTGATGTCGGCCTTGGGGGCTCCGGTCCCGGCGAGGTTCTTGATGGAGCTGTTGGCGTCCTTCGCGGATAGAACGGTAGCGGAACCCATGGTGCTTGTGTAGGTGATCAAGACGAAACCTTGGGGGTACAGGATTGTTTCCGTAAGATGGTCGCTACAGCAAACTGAGCAATCGAGATGGTATTGGCTTTGGGTCGAAAGAACCTATAGGTGCTCGTGCAAAAGTCTGAGGTGTACAAAGTCGTGGCGCGAGTGCGAACGTGAAGAGTCTGTTTCTGTTTGGTATAGTTTCTTTGGGGGAAGATGCAAGATGAGATGTGCTGTGTTCGCAAACGACGCCTGTGCAAATCAAGCGCGGAGGATTCCTTTCTTTATCAAGACGTTGAGAGAATGATGTAGGATAACAGTAGATCCACTCGCACTCTAGTTTCTCGCACACAAAAAAACCGAACTGGATCTCCCGAAAGTCAACAATGTCGGTTGCTACGGAGCAACGGGCAAAACCTGTAGTGGGGCTACTCTGCGCTAGATTTACTTGATTGCAGGGCCTAAGCTCTGGCCCCGTAAACCCCAGCCCGGCCGCCCCCACTACAGCTGGATGGATTCAATGCACCCTGCAAATCATCTTCCGTCGTCCTCGCAACCGTGAAGCATTCTTGACAACTCACTCGGTGTCATCATTCTAGATGACTCACAGGGTTTCGCATGTTTGTCTCCCTTACCTATCAAACTACGCCTCTGGACCCTGTGTACAGGGATGTGTCTCATAAATAAATATCACAGGTAAATTTGCTACCTATAGTAATCTCCTTGGAATAATATAATCCTCAGGAGTTACAACAACACCAAAAAATAATAACATAATGCCTTTGACAAGAAAGCTGATTCCATAGTTGAGGGTATATGCCATTGCTAGATTATCTCGGGTTATGCGGTGTTACCAAAGGTATCTACAGTACTGGGTAGCCAAGTCATATCGAAAACCTTAACAATCTCTTTCAGTAATCTCCCTGTCACCTATATAAGAAATGACGTGTCGTGCTACAGCGTGATTATAATTTGTGCTGAATGTTCGCGCCCGGTTGAAAGCGCTGCACGCCGTACTGCTTCAGAAGCTGCTCTGTCTTTTGCTTCTGAGATTGGATCTTCTGTGTGACTGCTTGCCCCCTTCTGTTCTCATTGCGCCCCATTTGCTGCAGATGGACCTCATCGGGTCCGTCTGCTAACCTGAGAGTTCGGATCTGTGCCCACATATTTGCCAGTGGTGTATCCTGGCTTACACCAGCTCCGCCAAACGCTTGCACAGCTCGGTCAATCACTGTCAGCGCCATCTGCGGGATGAGGACTTTCGCCTGGGCGATCTCCCGTAGGCTTGCTTTTGGGCCGAGGTCGTCCATTCGCACCGCGGCATTTAGCACGACCAAGCGCGCAGAATCGATCTCGATGCGAGATTTCGCAACCCACTCAAGGATCACACCATGCTGCCTCAACTGCTTACCGAAGGGCGTCTTCTTGGGGTCGTTGATCCTCATCAACATCCACTCCAACGCTCTCTCGGCGGCTCCAATGCTTCGCATAGCGTGGTGAATTCGGCCAGGCCCGAGGCGACCTTGGATGATTTCAAAACCGCGGCCCTCGCCAAGCACAAGGTTGCTTGCGGGCACTCGAACGTTGTCGAATGAGATGTGTCCATGTCCATGAGGCGCATCATCATACCCATAAACGTTCAACATCCGGTGGATTTTGATGCCCTTATTACCGGCTGGTACGATAATGACGGACTGCTGCTTGTATGGATCCTTGCTGTCTGGATTCGACTTGCCCATAACAATGTAGACCTTGCAACGAGGGTCCCCCGCACCACTAGACCACCATTTCTGTGACACGGTTAGTATTTGTTGTGCAGTGAGACTGGAGAGAGGACTAACCGATCCGTTGAGGACGTATTCGTCGCCCTCTTTTCTCATACTCAATTGAATATTCTTGGCGTCAGAGGAGGCAACATCCGGTTCTGTCATGAGGAAGGCAGATCTAATCTCACCATCCATCAAAGGCTTGAGCCATTTTGCCTTCTGAGCCTCGTTACCATACTTGGCCAGGACTTCCATGTTGCCTGTGTCGGGGGCGGCACAGTTGGTGGCCTCCGATGCCGTCCTAGACTTGCCTAGCCACTCGGCCATCAATCCATATTCTAGGTTTGTGTATCCCGGTGACTCCTTGTAATGACCCTTGGGAAAGAACATATTCCAAAGGCCTAGCTTTTTTGCTTTGGCCTTCAGCTCATCTATAATGGCTGGGTGACTTTCCCATCGCGAAGCGCCCTGACTGATCTGAGCTTCGAAGACGGGGTCCGCACTGGCTATGATTAGGCAGTGGTCGACAACGAGTGATAAGACAAAGCTTACGGAATGCATTCTTCCTCGACAAACTTGGCCACAATGTCCAATTGTCTCTTTGCCCTGTCGCTGACACGACCGGCGACCTGCATCCATTAGTCAGTTTCTATTTACTTGAAAGCAGTAGAGAGGTGCCATACAAGATCAGGGATTTGAGCAGACATCACGGCAGGTAAGTAGTTTGAGCGTTATGTTATGGCACGATAATTTTTCAAAGAGGCCAATTCAGAAGACAATTACAATTCTAGATGGCTTTCACAACAGCGAAGGACATTTAAAATGGAAATGGACATGCAGCTTCAGGCCGAGGCGGTAATGTCAAATCATGGAGCTAGGCTATGGCCGAGGTACTGCAGGGATTCTGGCGGGGTACTTGACTGCCTACTTCAGTTAGCAGGAGCTGCAGTGCTATTGTCATACGATCTGGGGAATACTACTAAGGTGCCTGGATGGAGTAAGCTACGGGCAAGGACTGCCAGTTGACTAAGTTGGATCCATGGAGCCTATATATCTTTTAATTGCACTTGTCTCTTAAACGTATAATGGCTGTGGTATTGTGCAGATAAGCGGTATTTATTCATCTATAAGATATTCTCCCCGTGCAGCTTAACGTCCATGTATCGAAAGTACCTAAGTGCCCCATGCAGCTACGTAATCCAGAAGTGGGTCAAAAAAGTCGCATTCTGGGAGGTATTCACACCTCTTGAACAACCGTTAACATTCAACGTCGCCAAATTCCATGCCGGCTAACCACTCGCCAGCGAAAACTCGCCCAAGAGACTGCGGGCAAGACAAAAAGTCGCGGACGTTTGAAGCTAGTCGGTCTAGCTGGCCGTACCCAGTGTCTTTCATTTTCATAACCGAACCGATCAGTCCCTCCATCACGGCCTTGTATCGATCGAAGCGCGCATACGAAAAGACAGCATTTCCACATGTCTGAAGAGGAAACAGCAGTTATCCCGGCGCCATCCGGCGAGGTAGCTGCGCCGGCGCCCAAGAAAGTGAAACGAGTGATTAGAAAGAAACGCCCGGCACGTGTACGTTGAAGTCCATCATTATACGCGTCATGAGGCCATCTCGCTGATATTTGGTAGCCACAATGCGACTCGGCTTTAAAATCGGAACAGCCACCGCAAACTGGGGTGATCTACAATGTGTGGTATAACAAATGGTCAGGAGGGTATGTCCTTCCTTTTATCACATGGTTCCTTTATTCAGCATTCTCTAACAGTTTATACTATAGAGACCGCGAGGACCAAAGTCAAACCGCCGCGAAAGGTCGCTGTAATATACAGCGGGACTCGGGATACACCAGGGCCGATAAGGTCACTGGCTCGTATTTTTGTCTTTTCTTCGCAAGAGGCATTTGCCCCAACGGACAGGAGTGTCAGTACCTGCACAGGCTACCGGGGCTCCATGATTTGTTCAACCCAAACGTTGATTGCTTCGGCAGAGATAGACATTCAGATTACAGGTCAGTCGAAAATTTGGAAGAAGAGCTGCTTGGCCATGATATTCCCATATTCCCATTTTAGCATGAAGAACGACCACTGACATGGAATTCAACAGAGACGACATGGGGTAAGTCGATAACACAAGCTAACAGTGTGCTGGCCCAGCTAATCATAGATACATTCAGAGGCGTAGGTTCTTTTATGCGCGTCAACAGAACCATTTATGTTGGCAGAATACACGTTACCCCCGATATTGAAGAAGTCGTGAGCCGACACTTTGCGGAATGGGGACAAATAGAACGTATTCGTGTCCTCAATACTCGTGGAGTTGCATTCATCACATATACCAATGAAGCTAACGCGCAGTTTGGTAAGTCTGCAATGAGCTCTCCTGTTCACAACAGTTACTAACTACATGGAAACAGCCAAGGAGGCCATGGCACACCAGTCACTTGATCATAACGAGATCCTTAACGTGAGATGGGCAACTGCAGACCCTAATCCCATGGCACAAGCGAGAGAAGCGAGACGAATCGAGGAGCAAGCTGCAGAAGCCATCCGTCAAGCACTACCAGCTGAATTCGTGGCCCAAATCGAAGGTCGAGACCCCGAAGCGAGGAAACGCAGGAAGATCGACAGCGGATTTGGCCTTGAAGGATATGAAGCACCAGACGATATCTACTTTGCCCGGGGCGCACAGGCTGTAAATCCAATAGGGAGGCAGGGTCACGAATTAGAGCATGAGCAACGGTTAATGATCGAAGGCAGCGAGGCCAGCAGCGCTGATAATGGTGCTTTGTCAGGAGAGGCAGTACAGCAAGAGGAAAGCCAGCTAAATGGGATATTGTCAAGCAGCACATTGGCAGCCTTGAAGACGGCCAAGGTCACAACGGCACCGAAAGAAAAGACGGCAGCGTCTTCGGGGCCGTTGGTGAATTACGGTAGTGATAGTGATGACGAATGAGCATAGCGTGTCTATTTACCATTACCATACATAGTGTTCTAAGTTCATCGTTTGGTAAAACCATACATATTTTTCATTGACGTCTATATGATCAATGATATCATAAGTAAATGACATACGTAGTTCATCGACGCTGCATCAAACGGTAATTTCCTTCCTCTACTCGAACTAGCTATTAAATATCCTCGAGTAAAGCATCTCGTGCCTCCCTATCCAGAAGTCCATGATGGGGACGCTCTGCGCAGCATATTCGATGTCAACATCCCACTCACGCTCCACCAGGTCGGCAATCAGGACCTGCAGCTCACCGCCCGCGAGGATCTTCTGCGCCTGGTACGGACCGAACATGCCGGCGCGCACGGCGGCCGACACGAGGGCCTTGGCGTGGCTGAATAGGAACACATACGCTGTCTGGCGCAGCGCGAGGCCGAGGAGTCTCGCCACGGCTCCGAAGAGCGGCGCTAGATGGGCGGAGACCAGCGGCGGGAGGGTTTCATCCTCATCCTCATCCTCCTCCTCCTCTTCTTCTTCTTCGATACTCCCTTCGCCGGCTACAGCTTTACCAATAGCGCATGATGGACTTGTAATACTACTAGTAATTTTGGTTAATTTAGTAGTAGCTGTGGTGTTGTTGGTGGTGGTAGTAATAGAAGATGAAGACCGCAACAGGGCGGAGTACTCCTCTAAGACCTTACGCGTATCGGCCGAGACCGTAGACGATGGTGCGAGGCTCTTCTCCCAGATCGAAAGGAGCGCGCGGCCTTGCGCGATGGACGCGCGCCGGCCCACAGCGCAGATGATGGATGCGTCGAGGGCATCGTCGAGCTCAGCGATGAGGCTCGGGTCGCGGTGCGCGGCGAGGGCAAAGGGGAGCGTTGTGCTTGCGTATGATGAGAGTGATAAGGGGAGGAAGGAGGTGAAGGAGGGCTTGTATAGGTATTGGGAGGAGGCTGTAGATGAGGTGCGCCGCGCGTGTGAGAGATAGGATTCTAGGCCGGAGCTGAATGCAAATGAACCCAGTGGCAGCGCCGAGTCTGACAGCAGGAGGAGGTAGTGGTAAGATGAATCTGGCTTGAGCGATGTTGAAATGGGCATGGGAGTGAGATTCGGTGTCGTGGTTTGTTGTTCTCTTCTGGTGTTCAATCGCCACTTTGCGTCCGCAAGTTGCGCCTCCAACCCCGCGATCTCATTTTCAATTCTGGCCTCATCGTAGTCTTCACTCATTGTAACATGTTATCGTTTGAGCATCAGGCACCAAGTGCATCAGGGTCGCGATATATTGATTAAGAAGAGCTTTGAGTTGATTTTTGGCAGCTAGCTCATGATACCGTTTGAGGTTGGGTATTTGAATTTCCCAAGGGCCGCTTAGCTCGGCCATGATTCCCCGCCAACGCTCGAAAAATGCTTGTATTTCCAAACAACAGTCTGAATTCCGATACCACAATGGTATCCTATCCCTGCAATGATGCATTTACCAACATGCAATAAATAAAAACAGCCCTTATGATAAACCCCAGGCGCCTGCGCAGTTAACCCCTCAAAACTCATGGCCTCACATTCTCCTTATCGGCAACCCGTCCGCTAGCCTTCTGTCTCTCTATTCGCTTCTGTTCAAGGCGGGCTCGAGCCGCAGCCTGCCGTTCTGCCGGCAATGCACAACGTGATGTGTTCCCAAGAACACTACGGTCCGCTGGGGTTCCCCCAAGTCGTGTGAACTGATCTCGTACAAGGTCGATGGCCGGTGCATCTTGGGTCGCTGATATTGTCCTCGTAGATTTAGAGAGATGTCTCAGTCGACGCGTCGGCTGATCCAGAGCACCGTGCATTACCAGCTTCTCCTCAATTAGGGATGCTGTCTCTTCGTTGGTTACTCGCCGACTAGCGCTAGTCTGATTGCCACCGGTCGAGGATGCAGCGGTTGTATTGGACCGTTGTAATCGGCGTGGCTGGCGTCTTGTTGACTCATTGACTCGATTAGAGAGCACATCTGATACTCCGCCGAGGTTGCTGTATAGCGATTGCTGTTCCGTGCCTTTGGTTCTCTGACTTGGTGGCAATGCATCTACGCCCGCCGTGATGAGTTGATCGTCGAAATTATCGTCTGAGTGGTTTTTCTTGTTTCCTTGAACTTGGAGTTCGAATGTAGGGATATCCGCTGTCCAGTCGGTCAAAAGGCCAACATCATCTTTTTTGACCCGTGGGGTATCAGAGGGGATATGGCTATCTTCGTCTCTCATGAGGGAACGTTGTGTCATATCGAGCGTAAATTCCTGAACAGCTGCCGCCTGCGTATGCTGATTGCTCGGTCGGGCTGCTTCGTACTTGGAAGGTTTACCAAGCGATTCGATACCAGACTTTAGATCACGGTAAGCCTTGGCATGCCCTGCATTAACAGCATCTGAGCCCTTTGGTTGAGTGGAGACACGGGTAGCTTCCATGCCTTCAAGTTTCTTCTGTAATTCCGCGATTTTGATGTCCTTTCCTTGCACAACCTGCATGGCCTCCGCTGTTCTAGCTTTGGCGTCTGACTTCAAAGACTGATAGTCCCGCTCAAGCTTTCTGATCTTGGAATCCTTCTGGCGTGACTCCTCCCTGATCTCCCGCAGCTGCTCCTGTAATCTTGCAACTCGGGATGATTCCGTGGTTTTCCCCGCGTCCGCCTGGATCTCAAGCTCTGCTACTCGCTCTCGGGATGTTGCCAAGCTTGACTTTAGTCTTTTGACTTCTTCACGGAGCTGATCCAGTTCTCTAAGCTCAGACCGTGCTTTTCGAAGTTCTCGACTAACTTCGAGAATGTTTTGTTCTGTCCGGGGCGATGTGTTGATGCGCTGGCGATTACGACGGTCCAGATTTGCCTTGCTAGAAGCTTCCGTTAAACGAGTTTCTAAATCTTTGACTCGTTCGCGATACTCGGCAACTAGGCTGGTCTGTCGTGCAAGGTCCTCTGCCAATGAGGCACTGTCCTTGTCTGTTCCGTGTTTCTTCGAAGCGGCAAGCTTGGAGGTCATGTCCGCCATCTTCTTTTCCATCTCGACCACTTTGGCCTGTTCTTCCTTCAATTTCTGGCTCAGCTGGCTCGCTTCCATATCTTTCTTAGCCGCGAAAGATCTAGCATTTGCCTTGTACTTAACCAGCTGCTCAATGTCGGACTTGGCTTCTTCGCGATATCGAGACCATTCGGCTTTCCAGTACTTTCCCGACTCTGAGTGGGGCTCATTAAGATCCACGGTCACGTCGTGATTACAGCAAATGTCTTCGTCCTCCCATTCCGATTCTTCTTCGGTGTCCTCTCCAGGTGGCGCCTCCGGCTCTAGCGCTGATTCTTTTGGCTTTGCTAGGCGAGAGTTCTCCAATGCTTGTTGTAGAGCTGTTTTCCTTCGCCTTCTGGTCGTGGCGAGAGGACTGGAATCAGCATTATTAGCAGCTTTGACATCGCCACCAAAGGAGACACGTTTCCGACGAGACGTTCCTGTGCCAGGCGTCAAGAGTATACTGTTGAGTTTTGTCGGTGATTGAGCGTCGGCCGGAGTCGCTTTTGTCACGGTGCTCGCACTCTGCGAGGGGTTGACGCGCCCGGTGTTTGTTGGTTGATCGCCTGTCACAGCCGATTGGCCCCAGATGGCATTTCGGATGGCGCGTGCCGCAAAGACCGGTGCGGGTGTGTCTGGGGCATCGAGTTGGGTTGTGTCTGTAGGCGTTGTTAGCGAGCCAAAAATGGTGCTGCTACCGAGTGCGCAAATACCTGTGTCTTCAGGCGCGTCACGGAGGCCTGTGGCTCCCTGGAAGCCTTTCTTGAGAGCCCAGCCAAGCATGGTGCTGGCTCTGACTTATTCGATATAGTAGCGATTGCGAAATATGCGAATCGGTTTGATGGATCCTCTAGCTGCGTTGTAATGAAATGGGGCTGGCGCAGAGGAGTGCGATCGCAGGCTAATTTTTATTGACTGGGTGAGGTTTGGTCGGAGGTTTAAGCTACCCAGCGACAATATTTGGATAGAAGGTTTGTGTTACTTTCCGACTGTTTACTTTCTCGAGGGGTCTGTCGTCACTAGCGCGGTAGTGCCCGTGTTTTATGTGGGGACATCACCACCCCACCAAAGTTAATCCCATTTAGGAAATCCCCAAGGAAATGCCCTAGGTAGCAGTACCTACATAGCAGGGAGCCGTCTGCACAAAGTCTGAGCCCAGTGAGGTGAGTTGGCGCACCTTTGGCCGTGCCTAGCGCTACTGGGACTGCTGCAACACTGCTCTAGCTGCCCTTAATTACTGCAAGTACAGGTACTTGGTCAGTCTCAGCTTTGCCTTGTCGGAGGGTTTTTGACTCAAACAGACTGGGAAAAAAAAGCCAGTCGCTCACATTCACTCCTAACTCACCTATATCTAGCCCAGACATCATATATATTCACTGCTGCAAGATGGCACTAGGTCAGTAAAGACGCACGGCTTCGGCTGTGACTGTCTGCCCTGTTCGTCCAAACTAACCCGGACTGGACATTACTACCATTTTACCGCCCACTCACTCTGATGTTGAATCAACATGGCGTGGAAGACACCTGGACCGTGGAAAGCGCCTCAGCAGCCCAACTACAAGAGACATGATGACTCAACCCGCCCCGGGCTGTCACCCACTAGCCCAGACACGGGCCCCAAGACGCACTACATCGATACCCAGAATGAAGAGATCATGGTACTCAAGGCCATCTACGGCGATGACTATGTTGAACATAAAGCTGCCAACGTAGCTTGGAAAAAGTCAGAGCCTTCCTTTGATATTCGTGTCAAAGCCTTTTCAGATGAAGATATGGTCGTGACTTTGAGTGTTGTTCTCACAGCTACTTATCCCAAATCTGTGCCCCTGCTCAGCCTAAAAGATGATGGCTCTCTGAACGAGTCAACCTTGTTCAAGCTACAGAAATTCATCGAGTCTAAACCGAAATCCTTAGTCGCTTCAGGTCAATCTGAACCCATGATTCATGAGTTGGTAGAGGGACTGCAGGAGATACTCGAAGATGCCGCTCAGACCAAGGCTCAGGGGCTTGAGTTGCCCTCTTTGGAAGAAGAACGGGCGGCTCACGAGAATGAGCTTGCCAGGCAAGCCTTAGAGCAGGAACGGGAGGCGGAACGCAAAAGACGCGATGCCATAAAGGAAGAAGAAAGGGTAATGCAAGATATGCTGCAGCAAGAGGTCGAACGACAACGACTCAAGGTCAAAGAATCTAAGAGACGTCAGAAGCCACTGACCGTATCCAGCAGCTATCCAGAGACCACGGCCGATGTTGGAGAGAGCCGTGTCGAATTTGATCAACCTTGTGAGATTACTGATTTAGCTGGTAATGTCTTCCACCTCAATACCGTTGTTGGAAAGACGGTAGTACAGGAGGGCCCAATATCAACTACGTATCGAGTATGGCCTGGTATAGTCGGCATCCAAGATTGTCGCGGCCTTGCCCTTAAGGAGTTTGAGCTGCGATCCTCGTCCAGTGAGTCTGCTCATTTTAAGAAACAGTTGCAGGCTTTAGAGAATCTACTTGAGTCAATCAAGAAGATATCTCATCGCAACGTTACAAGTCTGCTCAACTACCGCATCGACCCTACGCATGTTGATGATGATTCTGCGTCGGAGGGCTGGATTGCTCGTGTTCTAACACCATTCGCCGACAAGGGTCCGCTTGGAGAACTCATTGAACTGGCTGGCCATCTTGACGTAGGCAAAGTTCGTTCATGGACCGCTGACCTACTCAATGCATTGGGATTCCTGCATAGCCATGGGGTCGTTCACCAGGACATACACCCTGGCAATATTCTTCTCTTTCGAGAACCCACAGGTGATATTGTCCCGAAATTTTCTGATATTGCGTATCAGAGAGAAATGCATGCAATTTGCCGCAAGTCCAACTCCGTGCCCTCTGTGAACTCAGCCAGATCTTCGTATTGGCTAGCTCCTGAGATCGCTGGAAACTCAAAACCACATCTCACACAGAAATCAGACGTGTGGGATTTTGGTGTTGTATTCTTGCAGATGATCTTTGGCATAGACGTATTTCAAAGGTACCAGTCCCCAAGTGCTCTTGTCGAGTCCATCTGTCTATCGAGCCCTTGCCACGAATTAGTAGCAAGATTTTTTAAGCTGGATCCGAAGAAGCGGCCCCGAGCGTTCGAATTGAGTTCGAGTGAATTCCTTGCGACTGATGCCCCGGTGGTAATCGAGGAGTCATTTCCTGGATCGGCTCGTTCACAGTCGCTAAGCTCTATTCCGCAAGCAATACCCTTGAGGTTGAGACGCGATTCGACTGCTCAGCAGAGTAGTTCCTCCCGCTACCGAGAAGATTTTGTCGAAGAAGGCCGATTAGGTAAGGGAGGCTTTGGAGAAGTTGTAAAAGCGAGGAAAAAGCTTGATGGCCAGATATATGCTATTAAGAAGATTACTCAACGCTCTCAATCAAGTCTTACTGAAATTCTGAAGGAAGTCCGGCTGCTATCTCAGCTCAGTCACCCTGCCGTCGTGAGGTATTACAATACGTGGTTGGAAGAAGTACCGGATTTTTCCGATAATGACGGTGAAACATCCACAGAATATCTCAATACTGATGGGTCAAAGAACACGACCACGCAAGATTCAGATATCCAATATGCCACTAGCGCCGGGGGCCTCGATTTCATCTCTTCGAGCCATCCCAATATTGAATTTGGTTATGACGAATCGGGCAGTGAAGATGAGGATGAATCAGGCCAGAATGGGCGCGACGGCGATGACTCTGAAGATGAGTCAGATAGTGACAACTCTGCTAGCGATCCGCTAACGGGCATGGCATCACCGGTCAGGGTCCGTAGCGAGCAAAGAGGGTTAAGAACTGTCATGTATATATCCATGGAGTATTGTGATAAAAGAGTAAGTGGCGGGATACTGGTGGAAGATGTACTACTTGCCTGTTACTGACTTCGTTCTACGTAGACACTGCGGGATCTGATCCAGCGCAACCTCTGGAAAGAAATCGAAGAAGTTTGGCGTTTATTCCGTCAGATACTAGAAGGTCTTGTTCACATTCACAGCCTCAACATTGTCCACAGGGATCTCAAGCCCGAGAATATCTTCATCGGACTGGGGCCTGACGGTGTGAATAATGTCAAAATTGGAGATTTTGGCTTGGCCACAACTGGACAGTTTGCAGTAGACAAGACTGCCTTTACCAACTTGGATTCCACTGATCTAACAAGAAGTGTTGGAACATCGTACTATGTGGCACCCGAAGTTCGCAGGCAAGGCAGCGGATCATACACGTCCAAAGTCGATGTAAGTACCGCGTTATTGTGTTGTTGTTGTTGTTTTTGTATCCGGCTGGCATACTGAACTTCGCTAGATGTATTCATTGGGAATTATTTTCTTCGAAATGTGTTATTACTCTATTGTCGGCATGGAGCGGGCGGATAAACTAGGTAAATTAGGCCAGAGTGGCCAGCTGCCCGACGACTTCCAGCTTGGTAATGCCATCCCGGGAGAAATTGTACAATCCCTTGTGACACACGACGTCAAGACACGCCCGTCCAGTATGGAGCTCTTGCGGAGCGGCAAATTGCCCATTCAAATGGAAAACGAGACAACACGTCGGGCGCTCGCAAGCCTTACAAGCACAAGCTCTCCGTACTACCCAAAAGTAGTCTCGACGTTGTTCAATACGCCTTTGGAAACAACGAAGGACTTCGCCTGGGACATGTCTGCTCCATACCCCACTGCTGCTGAATTGTTACATCGAGGCATAGTCAAAGAAGAGCTAACGTCCATATTTCGTCGACATGGCGCGGTCGAGGCCCCTAGAAGCTCCCTCTATCCGCGCTCATCTCATTACTCCGCTAGCCAAAATATCGTGCAGCTCTTGGACCAGAATGGGACGGTCGTCCAGCTTCCTTTTGATTTGATGCTGGGAAACGCTCGCCTGTTAGCAAAGCAATCTCACCCTCCGGATATTCGCCGATCCTTCGCGTTTGGACATGTTTATCGGGACAGGCAGAATGGTGGCCAACCACAGATGATTGGAGAGGTCGATTTCGATATCATCTCGGCGGACACATTGGACTTGGCGTTAAAAGAGGCTGAAGTTATTAAGGTCTTGGATGAAATTATTGAAACATTCCCGAGTACATCATCTATGTGCTTTCATCTAGGTCACTCAGATCTCTTACAGCTGATTTTCGAGTACTGCAACATTGACTTGAGCGCGAGGCAGTCAACAGCAGAGTCTTTGACCAAGCTCAACATCCATTCGTTTACGTTCCAGAAGATTCGAGCTGAACTACGATCGCCTCTAATAGGAATTTCAGCCACGAGTATTGAGGATCTACGTCGCTTCGACTTCAGAGGTAAGCACTCAGTCGCCCCTTAAACGTATCCTAGTTGCTAAAGAAGACTACAAGATACACCAACAAAAGCATTTGCAAGATTGAAGACAATATTTGAAGGCACCCCTTTCTACCAGCAATTACATTCGACTATTGCGCATCTGAAAGGAGTAATTGAATATACGAAACGCTTGGGTGTTCATTCTAAGATATACATTAACCCCCTGAGCAGCATTAAGGCTAATTTCTTTGCTGGTGGTATACTATTTCAGTGTCTTTACGACAAGAAATTCAAGGATGTTTTCGCCGCTGGTGGTCGATACGATAGCCTGATTAGAGCACATCGTCCAAAGATCGGCACCCAGGGTGATGGACCCCATGCTGTTGGTTTTAGCTTGGCCTGGGAAAAACTGGCGAGGCTACCAAAATCAAGCGGCAAGGTTTTCTTGAAGAAGCCTGAAGAAGATCAACAGGGTGTATTCAGCACTAAACGGGTAAGGCCCTCCTTTCCAAAATCTTCGCAAGGGATAAAGAAGCATTACTAACATTCAGTAGTGTGATGTGCTTATTGCAAGCTTCGACGCGCACACTCTGCGGACTACTGGAATCGAGATCGTGTCAAACTTATGGAGCCACGAAATCAGTGCTGAACTGGCCCGCGATTCGCGCTCGCCGGAAGAGCTCATTTCAAGGAATAGAGATGAGTCATACTCATGGATCATCATAATCAAACATGACACCCTCAAAATCAGAACGATGGACCGTAAGGATGTTGCAGACGTAGAAATCGCAATAACTGAGCTTTTACCATGGCTTAGGGCTGCGCTTCGTGAGCGCGGCTCTCGTCTCCAGATATCGCACAAGCAATCTGAAGCAACAGGAAGTGCGATGTCGCCCTCGGACGGAGCTAGTGTCACCCCAAATTCTGGGCAAGAAGTGCGTGTGCTAGTGGCCGGTACTAGGTCTAAGAAATTCAACCGTCAGACAGTCATCGAACAAGCTCAAGGTAATGCCGCGGGCTTGGTTCAGAACTTTCTAGACGGCCCCATCGCAGCCGTCGAAACATCAGACCATGTCCTTGATCTGATCCACAGTACAGCTCTATCAGAGGCTGAAAGCTGGCGCAAGGCAGAACAAGCTGTTGACAAGAATGAGAGAAGATATGTACGGGATGTCCATAATATGTTATCCGATTGGCGATCAACATGGGAGGAGAAAGGCGGGAGTCGTCACGCCTTTGTCTATAATTTTAGAACGACCAAGTGTATTTACTACGACCTTGGCGCCTAGGCAGTCAAATTGGTTTAGAAGAAAACCATGACATATAGGGTTTAAGGTTGTGTAAGCAGTAGCTGTGCTTTGATATATAAAGTACGCAGGATGATTGATGTTTAACGAGAGACGAATCACTTTGCAGCTAGAACCAAAATTTATACTATATGACTACGCTCAGCCCAACCAGTTGTTTTAGGACGCGTATCGATCATCAACCGCGAAGGTGCCACGGCTCTATCCCTTCAGAACACCTAGATCGCTTGTGCGTAGATCTAGCCCCTTCCTGTTCTTTCAAACTATTGATTATCACAAACTCCGGGATAGGGGCTCATGTGTGCTGACGCGCTTCTTTGAAGATATACTTCCTGAAAGGGATGGGATAGGATGCGCTTTGTTCTTAGAAACAATTGCCTTGTGCGTTTTAGTTTCATATTGTGCGAAGCCCACATGGTGTGAAACGATTGAGATTCATATCGAGCATATAATAATGTGCGATCGATCTTGCTTGTGGGTTCTATCAGGGTGAGTTGACAGTTAAAATTCCTATTATCTCGTGGCATCTATAAGAGAAGTTCGATTGTTCAGATTTGGTAATCGTAAGCATCCCATCTTACTCTTGAAAGCATTTACAAGGCTATCACAAACTACCGTACCAACAGAACAATCATGAGTGCCAGCAGCCCGAAAGCTACAATTTCAGACTTCGGGTTGGTGCGTGCACGGACGGTTTGGGAACCCAAGGACACGGCTTTTATTGACCCGTACCTCGTACATGCAAGCATGCAGAGCGCTCCACGTTCCTCCCCTGCACCTCCTATTCCACAATGGTCCACTTACAAAATCACACTGCCTCAGCCCGGGTCTACCTCTCACGGCACCTCGCGAAGCCCCAATCTTCTCAACGGGTACGCCGTCTCTACCTCGAATAATGCATACGTGACATTCTGCGTGCAGCTAACCAGTCTAGACGCCTCCAGGCGGTATACGCCAATGCGTTATAGGGACATTATAGTCGACAATTACGTCTCAGCTTCCTCTTCCTCTTGTTCTTCTTCCGCTCCACTCACGCAGCTCCGCTGGCTCGGCGTAGCCAACATTCTCAACACGGCCTCGCGAGCGACCTTCGAGCGCATATTCCAGCTCTCCGAACGCGATATCTTATCCCGCGGCTCTGTGGAAATATCTTCGAGTCTACAGCTGCGAAGTGACTACCCCAGACACAAGGAATTCCGCAAACTGCTTCTCGCAGACCCTTTCACGCGGGGCGTGGTCGCGTTGCTGAAGCACCACTCGCAAGCTCTCGGCCGGGCTTCTGTGAAGCGATTCATTTTCTTAAGTGAAGGCTTTGATAGGGGCGAATTCGCGTGCAAGCCATCACCGTTAGAGCTGCGGCTTGATCTTGTCGTCGAGCTTACGCGGTCTGGCAACTCCGCGGCTAACCTGTAAAGCAGCATGGAGTCCTGAGAGGTCACTAGCGTTTGTTTGCTTGATGAGCTCTCGCTTTAGCTGCCGGTTAGCTAGGAGGCTGTAGATAGGTATTTTGAGAAGAGCTTGTAATGGCCGCTCTCAATCAACAGATTCAGAAAGAAAAAGTCATTGCAATAGAACAGAGAAAAACCATAGCATCCCAAGGACCCGTATATCAAAGTATCAATTCAGCTACGTTCAATTACTAATATTTTACCTATTTCATTTTGTCATTATTCTTTTGAAATTGTCTACAGTATATCGTAACATGAACAAACTTAGTCTCTACATTAGACGGTGAAAGAAAATATATGAAACGTTCTGATATCATACACTCCTGGATTTTGACACAGCTCCCACTGTTCACTTTTGCCTGGCTCTCTATGTAGATGCCCCAAGAAGCGTATAAGTGCCGTTAGAGATAAGAAGACGCGGACTCTCAGCAAATGCATCATGGCTATCCATAAGGAACATCATATGATTAGATTAGGTTCAACTTGATTGATCGTGCCGCTACATCGGTTGATTGCATGGTTTATTTGTTCAAAGGTGGTATCAATTGATTTGTTATCATACATGATTAATAGAGTTGAGACGCACTTGTCTTTTGTATACACCATACCAAATGACCCTTTTCCCAGCGGCCCGCACATACAATACATACAATTCATACTTTTCTATGCTACAAATGCACCATCACCTCAGGGTAACCTAACAATGCTAATCCATCGTCCGGTATTTTATGACAAGTTTTGTATGGTATCCTCGCGCGTTCCACAGTAGGACGTTGGGATAGTGTTTCTCTGTCTATCTGGAGGCATCTCCCTTGTCCTCTCCGAGTACAGAGTCCGGTTTATCTGCAATGGAGGCTGAAGCACCCTCATCCGAGCTTTGCGAATTCTTTGGCTGTCTCCCAAAGACTTCTTCCCATTCAAGTGGACCTGTAGTGTGGACCGTGTACACAGGCTGACCTTGTGTTCTTTTGATCTCTCGTTCTCGGAATTCCCGGCCTTCTTGGGTGTATTTCGAAAGGTTGCCTCGGAACATACGATACCATTCCTGCTCTTTATCTGTGCTCGTGAGCGTCTTGCGCCGTCGTTGTTTGAGCATTTCGTAGATAGTCTTTGCGCGCCGCTGCTCAACTTCGCGTATCTCGTACTCAACAGTCCAGTCATCACCTTCGGAAAGTTCGCCGGGTCGATCCACGTATTTACCATTTACTCTGTTTTTGACGGTCAACGTGAGGGCAAGTAGCTCAGAACTCGAGGCTGGTTGATCAGGCTGAATTGGCTCGGCGCCGGCCAACTGCTCTTTTATTTCACCCTGGGTATCCAGAGCAGAAACAGCCACATCTGACATAGATGCACCTGCTACAGCATTGTCTGGCACGTTTGATCCTGGAGGGGGATATTGGCCTTGTGGATCATGATCGCTGTCTCCCTCGACATTATCCGTTTTAGATTGAGAAATGAGCCGTCCAAGAATTCGCTCAAATTCTTGAAGTTTTGATGCATCATCTTGGGGAATTGTAGCGTTTGTATCAGAGATGGTTTGTTCGTCGATTCTTCGGGCCATGCGCAAAATGAGGCTCTTTAGTGGCTCCAATGTTGAAGACGTTGAGTCTTCTCTGTATTCCTTTGTCTCATTGTCACCCTCAAGCTCAGTTTCACTTGTGTCCTCGTCCTCGTCAATCTCCTCATAGTCCTCTTCTTCATTGCTGGGGGTGCTCGCAAGCGACTCGTCCGTGGTCACAGCACTACCACCACGAGTCGTAACTGGCGGCTCTTCTTTCATATCTTCCCTGGACGTAAGTTGAGATTCGGGAGCATCTCCTCCTAGCTGGCTGACATGAGACTCGACTTCTAAAGACGTAGATGTAACTTCTATTTCAGGAGATTCAGAGTGAGTGTCACGGTCGTTCGTAGTAGAACCTAGATCACTAGTAGTTTCGTGTCCTAGATGCAGACCCTCGGAAGTCGGCGCCGCTTCTGGGGTGGAACTATGAGCCGCTGGTTCAGCGGTTTCCGTGTCTTGTAGAGCAGGTGGGCGTTCGCTAGTTGAGTCGTCTTGGCTTTTCTCGGAAACTTGTTCTTCAAGTTCATCTTCGTCAACAACCTCTTCTTCGATCGGGTCAGTGACGGCTGCAGCCTCTTGGTCAGATGGTGCACGTCCTATCAGAGCCTCAAGAAGGGTATCGACATATTCGCGCGACTCCGTTAGAGATCTAGCGCGGAGAATACCGCTTTCCTCCAGTGCATCTCCAATAGCTTCTCGCACCAGGCCGACTCCGTGTTCATCATCCCCTATTGCCTCTTCGACCATCTGACGAGCTTCCTGCCAGATGGCGAAGCTATCTATTTCTTGAGCTGCAGAAGTTTCAACTTGGTTCAGGTCATCTTTGTTTTTATCGATGACCTCAATCTGAGGTTCCCCTTCTTCCTCAGCAGACTTCACCAGACCGAGAATGTTTCTCTCGAAAGCCTCAACAGAAGCCTTCGATGCACCTTGCACTGCTGCAATCTCCTCGGGAGTAGTAGGCGTGGCGAAGAAATACATGTATGGGGCCCCCTTAGATGCCCTAGTCTCGAAGTGTAAACGCAGAGATTGCTCCGGCCATTTCTGGGTAGCACGATTTAACAGCTCGTTCAAAAGCTTCAAGCTGACTTTAAATTCGCGATCACCCAATTCTTTGTTACTAGTTCCGTGTAAGGCCAGATCCATCTCCTCGAGAGGAATATATTGAAACCCGAATATGCGTTGCGTGTTGTGAAACGCGACGAATATACCATCCATTCGACCCATACGGACCTGAAGTGAATACTTCAAGAAAGCTGACCGTATCATGTCGTAGTACTCCCGCTCAAAAGATGCCCACTGGCCGAAGCGCTCTCGGATCTCGTAGCCGAGGCCCTTCTCATAACCTGCAGCATCCATGCGGATAGATATAACGGCACGAGTTTTGAGGTCAAACATACCTGTTCCCGGCACTCTTGGATCATGAGCGTCA
Organism: Xylaria sp. MSU_SB201401; assembly: GCA_002288965.1. NCBI lineage: Eukaryota > Fungi > Ascomycota > Sordariomycetes > Xylariales > Xylariaceae > Xylaria > Xylaria sp. MSU_SB201401. Next base: position 22,703 of record NPFG01000189.1, on the reverse strand, counting down.
AGCTGTGACCGCATCATAAAGTCCTGAAAACCCGTGTAATGGAAGGCTTCTTCGGCATTCCGCTCTTCTTCTGTAATTTGGTCCGAGTTTGCGCGTCGATATCTTTCGTAATCGTCTTTGGGGAGCGTCAAGAGCTTCTCCATCGACTTTCCCAGCATACTAAGTATATTAGCGGTATCAAACTCCTTGTCCGCATCGATAGCATATGTCCCATCTTTCCAGTGCAAAAAGGTCGCCGCAGGTGCTCTCATAATCTGCGTGTACTGTACTGATTCGGGGTCAAAACTCCTGGACAACATCGACGAATTGATATTGCGCCACGCAGAGAGGAGATAATGAAAGTGAGCAAGCATAGAAGTCATGCTAGACGTGGATCCGGTGTATTTCTTTTGGTGATCTTTTGCAATTGAGATAAGCGTTGTGTCCTTTGACGAAGTCACATACTGCTTCAATGCGTTGAAATCAAACTCATTGACAGGCATAATTTCTGACAAGTAAGGATCGAAATTGTAGACTCGGGAACGGGGATCCTGAAGCTGGTAAACTCCTGGATTGAAAAGGACCCTCTCTAACCCATATGAAAGGGCTGGGACGGCCGGCTGGATGACACCTTCAATGGGAACGAGGGACAGCTCGCCGGGACGCACTTTGTCTGGCTGTACGTCACTTGTCGCAGGCGGTTTTGTCCCACCTTTCTTCTTGTCTGTACGTGGTGTTACCGTTTCCCCTGATGATATTCTTAAGGGTGCTGGCTCTTGCACAGAGTCCTGGCTATCCATTTCTTTTGCTAGGATACTCCGAACAGCTTTTAGATTCGCTGCTCGTTTAGTCCGACGAGGATCCGCCCCTGACTTTTGCGGAGGCTCTTGTTCTGTAACTCCGAGTCCTCTTCTATGCTCTCTCCTGCGCTCTCTCTTGCGCTCTCTCTTGCGCTCTCTCCTGTGTTGTCCTTTTATGTTCTTTGCGGTATGCGGGGCTTTTGACACTGATGCCTGCGGTTCGGCGGCGGGGTCAGGTTGCGTGGTTTCGCTCGGCACGACATCTGAGGCTTTGCTGGCGTCCTTTTCGGCTTTGGGTTTCGATTTTGACTTGGATTTAGACTTCGCTTTGGAATCGCTCTCTTTTGGAGGCGTTGGCGTGGACGAGTCGAGGTGCGTGGATGGTACTTGACCAACGTCAATACCTCGCGTGGAAAGCACATTCTTCAAGGCCTGGAGCGCCCCCTGGAGGACTTTCAACTGGCGTTGGGTATCGGATTCGGGCGGAGTCTCCTCCTTTCCGCTCTCCTTGCTGGGCTGCTTCTTCTTCTTCTTCTTTTTTTTCCCTGCGGCCGGCGAAGATTTGGGTTCCTTGGCTGTTACATCCGTCGCTGGTGCCGGTGTCGGTTCCGAGTTTACTCCCGGGGCTGCGGCCTCTCGGCAGGCGAGCGTGGTGCTAAGAGTGCGAACATGATGAGCGGCAACAATAGGCCGTCGAGGGATGATAGAAGTCGGGTGGGAGGTCGCTAGGCATCGGGCGCAGACATATGGACTGGTGAAGAGACAGAGTCTACGGCGACCTAGCTGCAGCATGGCAAATAGAGTGAAGCCTAAGCAAACGTAACTGCTAAGTTACTTGTATGGTAGGACGAGACTGCTGAGAACGACACATGGGGCGCTCGAAAAGTAAAGATGAAAATTTTATGGGACTACCCCGACACGAGGCGCGTTAAATCTAAGCTGCATACCATTAATCATTAATCATGGCGAGTCCCTATAGTACAGTGGCCACCGTAGATCATTAACACCAACTCCTCGCTAGCGTGACTTGGGAAAAAAAAAAAAAAAAACTGCGCTGCCGCTCTGATTGGTGTCGTTCCCCACCTTTTGGCCCCCAGTCCGATAAGATATGCGATATGCGTCTAAGCAGCTTAGGTTCGAACTGAAGCTGTCACAAGCATTCCATTCACTTCAAGAACACAGCTAGGTACATAGCGCCGGGGCAGCAGGTCGGGCACTTACCCGTAGACGTGTGATAGACTGTGGACGAGTCCTTATACCCGGCTTTTCAACGTCCAAACACATAGTGGATTCAAGAGTCCCGGTCCCAGTTCCGGCATACCGGCTATCCTTTCCAGTTTGGCACACTTACACCAAATCTTCGCCTATCCTCGAACTTCCGTATGACAACGTACGGTTTAGGTTCCTTTCCAGACTTTCGCAAAAGTACCCCGTCCTTTTCTTCCTTCCAAGGTAACCACACGTCGAATCTCTTCAGACCCGTCATCCGGGAGGGAATCTCCATGAGTTCCGGTTCTCGGGCCCTGAACTCGTGCCGCCTGTCCCCCGAGGCCCAGACAACCACGATAAGACTTCTCAGCTGCTTCATCCGTGTTAATGCGTTGAACACGGCATTCCAGTCAGACAGAGGTGATGGGGCTACGATATGGAGCGAGAGGTCCCAAGCCTGTGGGTGAGTGTCGTAATACTGCGAGTAGCCCCCGCTCAGATGAAATCCAACCTCAAGGCTCGTCATGGCAGCGACACATTGCGGTAGGAGGAGCGTCTCGGCTTGTGTGAAGAATTCCTTGCTGCTACCATGTGATCCGAATCCGAACCCAAACGTGTTCTCCGAGTACAGCAAGTTGATAGACTCCAGGTATCTGTCCACCCAGCAGACGTACGGCCATTAGCAGCCGTGACCTCCCATGTAAGTTGTAGCAAGAGAGAAAATGAGCAGAGTGAGTGTAAATACCCTCAAACTTACGATTTTCGACAAATTAATGGAACACTGAGGAGCCCGTTCACATGCCGCCAGTATGGACAATTCATATTCTCCTGCTGGACCAGCTTTCCGTACTTTACACAGAGATAGACCTTCCGTCCACCAATGGCGTATCGCCAGATCTGAGCCCTAACCTCGGCGGGTAAGGAGAAAAGGTCACTCTGTGCCTGCATCTCTGGGAGCATGTGGTTCGTCGGTGTGCGGAGTGCTCTGTCCGACGTAGGCGGCGACAACGACGGCCCCGGCTTGGCGGCTGGTGGAGGCGGCGAAAGAATTCGGTGTAGCTCCTCTATCTCACGAGGCGTCAAGGGTGCATTGGCCGCGCTGGACGCATCCAGGAGAGCGCGGGCTTCCGCTGTAGATAGTAAATTGTTCTCGCATTTTTGACGTAGATCTGTCAGTGTCTTGAGATCTTGACCGGATACTCCTCGAGGGAGATTCGGCGTCTTCGGCAGTGTCGAGTGGCCGGTATTGGCACGGCTGGGTTCCCTGCTAGGAGATTTACGTTGAACAAAACAGCAGCGCAGGTAGTCCATAACCATGTTCTGGTGAGTGACGAGAGTGCTCTGGTGAGACGGCGCCCGATGGAGATGGCAGTCCGCAGCTAAGACCCGACGCGAGAAACGCGAGAGAGGAGTTTAAAGCAACATCTTGGTCTGCAGGGACGGAGGCTTCGTTTGCTTGGCCCGGCTTCCAGCTGAACCGAGCAGAAGAGGCGGGCTGCAGCTAACAGGAGTACGGCCACGCTCAATGGTGTCTTTGGTCGCAGCCGGATCCACTAGGTACCGACTACTAACAATCTTAAGCCATCGCGGCGTTAGCTATCGGTGGGTGGGAAACGATACCTCCATAACTCATAACTCCCAAGCAGGCGAGAGTCGCAGTTTGGAGCCATCTGCAGCCAATGTACCTACAGCAAGCGGCACGAAGCTTGAAAAGCGAGCTAAAGAGCGCTATACGCATCATCGAGCTTCACCCCAGCTTCACCCCAGCTTCACCCTTGACCCTCTATCCAGATCCATGACCCCTGTCTCTGCCCTGGCCCTGCCACCTTGAGGCACCGTCACCAGACCGAAGTACTTACCCTCCAGCTTGTTCTGGTTGGATCAAAAAAAAAAAATAGAAAAAGAATAGACAACGAAATCGATCGTCCTCCATCCCTGGCTTTCTTTAGTGCTTATCGTGTTCGTCAAGCCTGCCCCATCTAGTGCCATCCTCCCGGGCTGCTGAGCTTTAGGTCGATGGCCGCCAAGCCTCACTAATCTACCTCTGGAACTTACTGCGTCACTTAGGTACTGTAGGGACCTTAGGCTCTGCCCTAAGCACCTAGGTTAGGGTACCTACCTACCTACCTAGCTGGTACTAGGTACCTGTACGGCGTAAGCCGCAAGGGGTGCAGCTAAGACTCAGTACTCTGCCTGAAACTTAATTTCAGCGGCATGCAATGCTGCCCTTACTACCTACGTACCAACATCCGCTTTGAAAAAAGAGGTTCCAAGCTTCACTTGCTCAGTCACGCAACTCGTCCCGCGGGCACAGGCACGTAGGAGACCCCGAGAGGTGCCATGTCATGGAGATCAGTGGCGCACCCAGAAGATGGCTTTCCCTGACAAGCCCATAGCGCATCTATTGGGCTCAAGCGGTGACGAACCCCCTTCCCTCTTTGATCCTCTCTAGCCCTCCAGGGTGTACTTTTGTACACCTCGACTCCCGCCAACATAGCAACATGCCTACTGATACCTATCCGCAGGCCCCGTCCACGCGCTTGCATATTCAGCATCGCCAGGGACATATGTATTAGCGGGGTCGTCCGACCGCTCTATTCGGCTCTATAACCCACAGCCCACCACCAGCCAGCCATCTGCTTCATCGTCCCATCTCTCCTCCAGGAAAGATGCCAACCACGTGATCCCCCAGGGCCGGTTGATCCAGACCTACTCGGCCCATGGTTACGAGGTCCTCTCCCTGAGCGTGTCGGGCGACAACGCACGCTTTGCCTCGGCGGGCGGCGACCGCGCCGTCTTCCTCTGGGACGTGGCGAGCGCACAGACCCTCCGTCGTTTCGGGGGAGGAGCGGGCGCTCACGGCCACAGCGCGCGCATCAACAGCGTCTGCTTCGCGGGCGAGGACGACTCGCTTCTCGTCAGCGGCGGCTTCGACACCAGTGTGCGTGTCTGGGACGTGCGCAGCGGCGCCCCGAAGCCGGTGCAGGTGCTCGCCGAGGCCAAGGATGCCGTTACGACCGTCGCCGCACACGGTCCTGAGGTGGTGGCCGGTAGCGTCGACGGCCGTGTGCGTATGTATGATGTGCGTGTCGGACGCTGCGTCACGGATGTCGTCGGCCCGAGCGTGACGAGCCTGTGCCTTACGAGAGATGGAAAGGCAATGCTAGTTAGTGCGCTGGACAGCAAGCTGCGGCTGATGGACCGCGAGACGGGCGGTTGTCTTAAGACATATGCGGATGCAGGATGGCGGAACCAAGATCTACGCGTGCAGTCGATTCTAGGCGCCAAAGAGCAATATGCTCTTGCCGGAGATGAGATGACAGGGGCGCCGAGCCAGAATGCCGAGGGCAGGATCTGGGCTTGGGATGTGGTGACGGGTGACCTCAAAGCGACGATACGCGTTCCTTGGGGTCCAGCTGGTATGGAACTTAAGAGAGTTGTGGGCAAAGACGGCAAGGAGAAACCACGCACCAATGTAATCAGCTGTCTAGCCTGGAGAGAGGGCGGCTTTGGAGACCAATTCTGCGCCAGTGGAACATCTGGGGTCGTTACCGTCTTCGGCTACGGTTAAGTTGATTACGAACATGATAAGATCTTATATACACTTCCCACGACCACGTCGGTGCGGCTGGAAATCATGGTGACTTAAATGTATAATTTATTTGACGTAATGTAAACATTCGTAAGGCAGATTTTGTACAGAGAATTACTGCCAACGTCACGCCTCTCAAAATGAACGCCCCTTTCTATGCGCCAAAAACATCCCAGTATCAATCCCGCATACCCAGCTTCCGGTGTGCTGCTTCTCAGCAAGTTGGGTGTATGCTCCCACCCAAAATATAGATGAGCAGCTTTTAATCCATGTGCGCGTATTTAAACCAGTTCGGTCTGCAGTCTTCCTTATTCAACCACTTCTCACCGTCGGTTAACCGCCCGGTCTCACAACCCCTGCACTTGGGGGAGTTGGGGCAGTTGAAGAATGGGATATGTTGATATCCGATATCTCGGAACCTGGATTGCTCAATTAGTACTTCTCGAGATGAGGATGACGAATCCCGACTGACCAATGGATCTTATTTTTGTCCTCGAACAAACCTAGTGCAATACTATGTACCGGCGCATCGCCCCAACGCTCGTAGAAGAACCCACCAGCTCGGTCCAAGTGATTGAAGTAGTCTTCATAGACCTGGCTGCGCCAGAAGTTCATGTCTGCGATTTCGAAGTTCGTCCAGAAATGGCAGGTAGAGTAGCCGTTTGCCATCTCGTTGTGGACGGGCCGGCGTGTCTTATCCGTTAACCACCGCTCCGCACGGTTTTCGTGTAGATAGTCGGGGTGCTCCGTAATGAACTTCATCGTCTCAGGCCACAGAGATGGGATCGACTGCGGCGCGTCATAGAGAGTTATGGTGAAGCCATATGTTTTGTTGTGGTCCTGCATGTAACGGAAGACGTCGTAGTCAACGTCGCAGAAAAAGTGCACTTTGGGCTCAACTCGCCAGTAGTATTGTATGTCGGCGAGTGCAGGGTGTTTGTAGAACATGCCGCTGTTCCATCGGCACATTTGGTGATAGGAGAGCATGTTTGCATATTGGATGTCTTGTTCCTCGAGGATCTTGACTGATTCGGCAAAGATTTGATCATTGATCCACGATGGCTTCTCCCAATGCTCTTTGGGGATTACCTCTGTTATGTACCATCAGTATTTAACCCCTATCCAAAAATCGATGTGCCAGCATACCGTATCTACACTCAGCGTTGGTTGCAGCTCGCGTCTTGCGTTTGAATTCTTCCGTAAAGGGGACGTCGTTGAAGAAAGTCCAAGGGTAGTTGAACTTGTGGTTCCAGGTTCGTTCCAGATCCCCCATCGACTGCAACATGCCTGAGAGCTCTTCATTGCGGACCAACGCTAGGAGGGTTGCGGGGATTCGAGCGGTACCGGCTTTGCCCGGCGCGTAGGCATCGGACGTGCGCACTAAGTTGCCCGAAGGTTCTCCGGTAGCTGCGCAAGCTGGTTAGTCGGAGCGCGGATAAAGCATGGGTACGGGCTCAGATTGCTCACGATCTAAGTTAGGATCCCTCTCGAACGTGCCGTGGAAGTCAGCATTTGTCTTGAGACTTGCGCGGTCATGGACGCCAGTGCTCGGCTGATATATGTTGTAGAAGCAAAAGAGAAGAATAAATACGGCGGCAAGCGCTAGGGCGCGTACCGGCCTCGCTATAGCCATGGTGATGTGTTACCTATGGTCTGACACACATGAGTTCGAATGAATTTGCAGTTTGGGGGGAGGGGGCCAGTGGATGACGAAACAAATTATCAAGGAACGAGATAGACAAGTAGCGAAGTAGCAATGGTAGTAGCAAAATTCTACCAAAGAAGGGGGAGAAACGAAGCAGCCATCAGCGACTATCAAATGCAAGATCAATGTGTCGCGTCACCAAGAATGCAACAGGCCATGTGACAAAAGACTTGAAATGTTTATAGTTGCGTCGAGGATTGAAGGTTAACCCGCCTAAGCTTTTGACTTGGCGATCTGCGTTATCTCCCCAGGCTGTAGGGCCGATACTATATTGGTAAATCCCAAGAAAAAGGGGGATAGATTAAGGTACCGTGTGTACTGAGTAATTATACAGTACGAGTCCAGCACCCCCTACTCAGTTAGTACGTACCTACCTACCCGGCCTCGCCGGCTCACAGGTATTATTACCGTCCCACTCTAAATACAGTGTTAATTATATAAAATACTGTATTTATATCTACCTAACTCGCCTGACAGGTATTAAGTACTAAAGGTGCACTGTACCTACCTCACGTAAGACGGCAAGCAAGCGGGAAGCAAGCAAAGGGCACGCGCAATATCAGCTACCTACAGTACTAATAACTCTCCCACCCAAGCAGTACGCGTCCTTACCTTAATTGTTTCCAATAACTACAACATCACCTCGACTAGGTACCTACCTACGATATAGAAATCAAGCTCTAGATGCACAGTGTCTGAGCCTAGCTGCAAACCTTGGAGAGCTGTTGTATCTCATCTTAATAAAATATCGTAGATAGTTAGCTCTATCCTTTCTCATTACATATCACCATACGGTGTTCTTCTAAGACAACGAGAGTTGGGGATGGCTTTTGCCGCTAAGCTGAGTAGCTTAACGGACGAATTAATCGAAGTCATCACTATCACGACCGCCGAGGTAAGTAGCTGTTCTCGCTCGTTTCACCCACTACCGGAGGAGTACTAAAGATCCCAGTCTGATCGTCAACGCTTCGACGCCCTAAGGGAATCGAGTCTACGACAGCTTCGGCAACACAACTTTCTCCGAACCAATCAGTTCGAAGTATATTCTGCTCTTGACGGCTATGAAGAGAGGTTCCGCATTTGCAATCGTGAACAGACAGCAGATGCTTTAAGGGATCGATTAGACGCCCTTGCGCGGTGCTCCAACAGATGCACTCCGGATTCTCTAGATTTATTGCTGAGACTAGCGGACCAGCCTGTTCAAAAGTCGAGTCTCAGAAACCTTGAACTCCTGAGAGAACCGGAAGTCAGCCCTGAAGTCGAGCTTAAATGGAGTGACATTGCCAAGGAAGACGGCTGGAAGGAGGACCGCGAGCTTTGGCGGAATGTTGACTTTCGTGGTGACAGCTCCGATGATGAGTACGATCACGAGTCTGAGGCATCGACACGGTCAGAGAATACATCGTTATCTAGCGTTGAAACCCGCTATCGTAAACGGCCTACAGATTATCTCGACCGGCCACAGGTGCAGTTCGATCTGCGTGAAATTCGCACAAGTCAGGCCTGGAGAACGCGAACACCAGGCAAAACACCAACTCAGAAGATCACCATCACGCAGATGCAATGCATTCGAGAAATACTGTTCATATTGAGCGGCCTTGAAAACAGCATGTTCGATAGTCACTGGAGGCCTGACCTCGGTATACAACTCTCTCATTCCTCTTGGCAAATCTTCAGGGCACTCCTAGACTCTACAAGTAACGCGCGGCAGAGTTTGTCCATCTTACGTACATACGTTAAGCAAAGACAGCGAATACCCCTGCTGCAGGCGTTTCAAGCCGCTATTGTAAGCCGCTTGAGTTTTTTTGACGGTATCATAGCCAAATTGCAAGCACAGTATGCTAGTACTAGCCAGGGTTTCGTCGCTAGCGTCATGAGGCTCTTGGCCGACCTTGATCCTCATATGCGTCCTTTAGAAGCACTTGCGGAGACAGTAGGAAGATTACAACCGTCAAAGAACTGTTGCCCGTTCCACTGTCTCGAGTTGCTATATGACACCGCTCAGTCAATACAGCTGTGCGGGGACGAGAACGTCTATCGTTTCATTGGCCAACTATTTTTTGACTGTTTTGCTGTATATCTGCAACCAATGCGATGTTGGATGGAGGAAGGCGAGCTTGAAAATAACGATGAGACTTTCTTCATTTCCCGTTCGCCTGCCAATATCCCACGGTCTCGAATCTGGACTGATCAGTTTGAGCTTAAGAGAACACCGGAAGGATCGTTATTTGCGCCACGGTTTCTTCAACCGGCCGCTTCCAAGATATTCACGACTGGAAAGAGCATTGTGATCCTTAAGCTTCTAGGAAAGCATTGGCCAAGCCAAGAAAGGACATCAGAATCCGCTATTCGAGTAGACATGAGCACAGTGTCTCCCCTTTTGCCGTTCTCAGAAATCTTCGAGCAAATATTTGATCAATGGATGGAAAGGAAACATCATGCAGCTTCCGTGACCCTCCGGCAAACGCTATTCCAAACCTACAATTTGTGGTCAGACTTAGCGGTACTGCAGCACATCTATTTGATGTCTGATGGGTCTCGTTCTGCCCACTTTGCTACCGCCGTGTTCAACAATATTGATATTTTCAATGTTAATTGGCACAACCGGTTCAACCTTACCGAAATCGCTCGTGAAGCCTTTGACGGTCTTGCGGAACCGCATCGTCTGAGTGTTACTATTTCATCAAGGAATTTAAACTCAGATGTGAAGACCATTCGGCGAACGGTTCGAGAAGGGCTGCCTTCTATCTGCATCACATACAGACTCCCTTGGCTCACACGCATTGTATTGACTGATGAGTGCCTGGAACAGTATCAACGCACTTTCACGCTTCTTCTCCAACTGCGAAGGGCTAACCAGGTGCTGACCCAGCACCGCATCAACTCGGGGGGCATAGCTTCGACGATTGAAAAAGAGCTCTTCTATGGCCTTCGTTCGAAGCTTCTCTGGTTTTGCAATACTCTCCAATCTTATCTCAGTACCCTTGTACTTGGTCCTCTGGTTGCTCAACTCTCTGAGGAGATCAGAAATGCCGAGGATATTGACCAGATGCTTACTTTACATTCTGTCTTTACTAAAAGAATACTGGAGGAAGCATGCCTTGGTGGAAAGCTTGATCCAATTCGTGAAGCCATCCTAGACATCTTTGACCTTGCAGTCAGACTACGACACGCTCGTCAAGTGGAGCTATGGAGAGTAGCCGGAAAAGCGCATGAATCAGATCGGCCACTGGTCGTGTCATCTCCTCAGAAAGATAGTCGCAAAAGATATGTCGACGCCAGCGAGGAAGAAGATAACACGTTTATGGTCGAACAAGACAAGGGTGCCATGATGCAAGATGCAGAACCCCCTTACCGTCGAGTGCTGGACGAAATCCAGTCGGATCTCGATCGGAACCTAAAGTTTATATGTGGCGGTCTAAGAGGCGTTTCTAGGGCTAGCAGCAGCGACGCTGCGAGCAAATGGGATATCCTTGCCGAAATGCTTGAATCAGGAATCCAGCTACATCAATGACACAGGGATGTATTTCCTTACCTAGCCAGAACCAGGCCCGGCCAGACCACATAAACGATTCGTGCTACTTACTATCATCGAGATTCGAGCATAGCTAGCTAAAGATAGAGAATGCCGAGGCAACGGTATGACTACGATAGATGTCCCATATACTATGTCATTGCCATTGGTCTAATAGGTGGCCAAGGTTTGTCGTGAAAGTGTATACTACTCCTATCTTTCCACACTAATGTTGCAAATATTGATCTTATCGAAATTCATTGAATCATATGGGCCCAGGCGTCCCGGCGTCCCGGCTCGCAAAAAGGCGCATTAAGTATCAAGGCTAACGACGTCATTTCAAAGCTTCAGTATTAGTAGTTGTCGAGGCGATGAGCAAGAAACTAGGTAGACCACCTATACCATTTATACTACTTACTACCTAAAACAACCGCTAAAAACATTTGACAAGTAGATTAACAAAATGCTAAAACAGCTATTAGAATTAGCTAATACTAAAGGTTAACATGCTATCTTTTAAAAAAAACAAGGGGTAGGCTTAAATAGTATGAGTAGTCTGCCTAGTTTCTTTATATGCATCTTTATTTCGCTCCCATCTCTGTGGCTCACATTGACGTAGATAGTCGCCATCATAAAAGGAAAGGGATGTAGCTTTGTACCTCTCTCTTGGCGTGCATCATTGGTGGCGAATTCCAGTCGCAGTGCGGCTTGACCCTTGAAGCTAAAATGAGGCTGAATGTGTTGCACGTGACATTTTGAGCCACATGCTCTGCGTTTTCTTAGTCATCCTCAGTAACAAGCAAGAGAGAGCATCTCATGATTGCTGGCCACTGGACTCAAGCCTAACTACACACGACAACATCAGTGTTGGAAATCCACACGAGCCCACCATTCATTCTCCGCTGCATTAAGTCAACTCTGTTGAGATCTCTCTCTTTCATTCACCTACCAAAATCAACCTGCGCTAGTAGACCTAGACTCAGCTACCATGTCTGAGCGCAAAGTATTGACCAAATACTACCCTCCGGATTTCGATCCCAGCGCGATCCAGCGCGTTCGCAAGCCGAAGTCAACGGGGCCCAAAGTGCAAACAGTCAGACTAATGGCCCCGTTCTCCATGAAGTGTCTTCAATGCGGTGAATACATCTATAGAGGGCGCAAATTCAACGCCCGCAAAGAAACCCCTCTCGACGAGAACTATCTAGGCATCCAGATTTTCCGCTTCTATATCAAATGCACCCGTTGCTCGGGGGAAATCTGCTTCAAGACGGATCCGCGCAACAATGACTATTCCTGTGAGAGGGGCGCCAAGAGAAGCACGGAGCCATGGCGGGTGGGCCGCGAGGAGACGGACGAGGAACGACTCGACCGGCTCGAGAAGGAGGAAGAGGAGCGCGACGCCATGGTCGAACTCGAGGCCAAGACCGTCGACGCGAAGCGCGAGATGGCCGTCGCCGATGCTCTAGATGAGATCCGGACGCGCAATGCACGCGTCGAGCGCGCGGACCGAGACGGTCTCGAGGTCGGCGTCGCTACCCTAGTAGACGAGGACGCCGAACGGCAGGAGAGGGAGGACGCTGAGGCAGCAAAACGCGCGTTTGAGAACGCCAGGCTGTTAGACGACATGATTTCCGAAGAAGCCATCGACAACGACGACGCCAGTAGCACGACAACTTCGACTTCAACAGTAGTAGTCCCGGTGACGAATAGAATTGCATCGAAGAGCGAAGCCGTCTCAGCTACGACTACCGGACTGGGGCCTGGAAAGGCGGTATCTACGGATATGCCGCCACCGTCTTTCAAGCGCGTGGTCAAGAAGAAGAAAGACCACGCTGCGCTGCTAGGGATCAAGAAGAAACCGTCATTGGTCTGACCACGTTACAGTAGCACGGTATTTGAGGGCGAGAAACAGCAAATGATTTTTTGTTTATCTGAAGAGCATAGCGGCTGGGTGCGTTTGGGCGTCATTCGGGCTGCGGATCAGCCAGTCATGAGTTTGTGGAAATCACATATGGATATTTTATCTTACGTACACTATTCCTACATACCTAGGCAATCAGTGACATTTCTGAAGCTTTTTCTGAAGCTTTGTGTGAAATTTTTATTCTCGAGTGCTGTTGTACAATATTGCTTCCAATTCAAATATCAATTTATTCTTACCATATTCCTGGCGACACTTAAACTTAAACGTACGTTAACTACCAGATGCACACGATGATTATGAAAGTCGATCATTTTTCGTATTCTCTAAACATACAGTATATACCGTGAACAGGGATTAGGCTAAGGGGGCGGGATTACAGGGCGATAATAATTCACTGACGCATATTTTCTCCAAGTGTACCCAAAAATCAAATAAATGCCCATTAACATGTCACATTAGTGGGAAATCGTGATTTAAATGTTTCCAATGTTTTAGTCATTTTGACTAAGATATCGTATTCTCATCTACCTAAACTAGTAGGTATGGTGTTGTTGCGTCGTAAAGGTTAAGGTTACGCCTTTCCGTCCATTCAATGCTCGCTATATGTACGTGCGCCCTGAAAAGCGTGGATAATCGTCGAGCGAGGTGAGTTTGGTGTTTCCCGGGTCTTCACATTTAATCCTTGAATTCCTCGAATTTTTACATGCAGTGTACGCCGTTCTGGGGTTGCATGTCCAGATGCCGAAACGCCCCGCTGAAATCAAATTAAGGAAAAAAAATCAATCGCCGCCTAAATCATTGTTGTCTCATTTGTGCACACTTTACTACACGTCTAGTCCTTTGGCAACGCCTCTTTATGAATGGTACTCGTGAGTACCGTTCATCATTCGTGACGATGTTGATGAATTCGTAGATGTGCCGTTGGGCATGGAAGACACTGGTGAATGGCGTGGGGAGTTGTTTCGGCGAGATGAGGACATGTTTGCAGCCTCCATCTGCTTCTTGGTATGGGAGTGCATAGATCGAGAGTAACTGGTCAAATCATGAGGCGGCGATATGTTGGCGGGCATGGAGATGGTATATGTGCCTCGAGCTGACATTTTCAGGTAGTTGATGTTGGTGAAGAAGTTGAGTGGTAAGAGCTTTTGGCAGGTGATGTGTCACACTTGGTGAATGAGAATGGGGAACGTAAAGTAATAGAGGAGATGAGAGTCACACGAGGTTTGACTAGAGGCTTTTAGTGGAAATGGCGTTTGTTGACAGAGGTTGATACTGAAGTGAGGACTATGTCAAGAAACAAACTCCAGAACACGGGTGTCTGGACGTGTTTATATGCAGAGGACAGGCAGTGTAGGACGGCTAGGGTCCCCCTAGGAACGAACCGGTACTCTGACTGCAAGGGGTGGCTCGGTCGGGACTCAGTTGACCGAATGTCCACAAATTCTGATTGTAATGTCATCCAGAAAGGCCCTGTGAACAGTGATACCCCAATTCTCCGTAGCTAGATCGATATTGCGGCAGGCTGTTTCTGGATTCCTCGATGGTAGATGACCAGCGGCAACGAGAGACTGTAGTGTAGGGTAGCGAATGCTAAGACCAATCAGACTCGCCCAGTGGGTAGGGACTTCAGTTACTTTGCCACACGAGAGACAAATGATGCATTCTTCCCTGCAGCCTCGGACCCCGCCGGGCCCGCGATAGTGAAGCTCTGGTTGGGTCTAGTCCAGACCTCTGACCGCATTCTGCGCGCAGTCGCCAATCATAGCCTCACGATGACGACTAAGACGCATGGATTCGGCCCACCATCTCAGGGTGCCGACTTTAGATCGAAAGCGGAAGGACCCTGCAGATCTCTTGCAACGACTGAAGTCATGTTATTATGTCATCCCATTGGCCATCCATGACATGTGTCAGCCTTGGGGCAACAGTGTCGGGTAGCCAGGCGAGGCTATATGAGAAAAAGTTGGCACTACCCCCCCTGCAAAGGTGGCTATATTAGGTGGCGTAGAGAGGGGGTGGTAGTGCCAACTATTTCTCATATAGCCTCGCCAGGCTACCTAGTCGTGCTGGACGACGAACAATGGTGATCTTTGAGCTAGCTTGACATCGACCTCATGCGGCTCTTTGTTGCTCTTCTAAGCCTTGAGCAGATCTTGAGCTCTGTCTTGAGCATTAACGACGTATTGAGACACTGCTCTAGGAGTTGCGGGTTTCTCATCGCAAATCTGTCTACTGTCTCTCTCTTTTCTCTTCTGGCCCAAAAGTGAGGGCCTACCACAAAGCGTACACAAAGGCAGTGAGGGTGTTTGAAACCCCTCAGCGACATCGCAATACATCTGCCTAAGGAGGCACAAGTCGAGACTGACATCATATTGAACAGCACACTCCCCAGATCAAAGTGTACATGTTTCCCATGCGTGTCTCTTGTGCGAACCGGTTGTGGTAGCTCAGACAGAGAATCTCAGCTCGAATAGGAACCACTATGTCTCACTCGGTTAATACGACGAATGGAGCCATGCGAAGGGCCTTGATGGATGGAGTTGGCCGAATTTCGCGTGCCCGTTGTGATAGCCAACAAAAACTTATCTTGATTGTCTATGTAGAAAATTTCCCACGCTGTTCCACATAGCCTCATGTTTACTAACCACCTGTATGCCACTTAGCGAGGCACATGTAGAGCACCAGCATGCTACCTACAGAATGAGTAAAGCCAGGCGTCGGGTGCACCCACGAGAATGCCCACAACCCCCCAGATCGTTGTTCCGAGTGCAGGATGTGTGAATCAAATGTCCCAGGCGCACACGTACGAGCCATTCGGGAGGACAAACATCAGTCAACAGTCCTAACCTAAGATTAGCATCTACGTCGCTTGAGCACTCCATATATGGCATCGCCTGGCCGTGTCATCGGGGCGGATGGCTAGAGAAGAACGGTTGACGACCTCAGTCTGATGACAGGTGCCTTACCTCTAGGTAGCTAACTGGTGCTGGAAGGCATTACCTCCTAGCACCTATGAGACCGCTACAGCGCAGTGGGTAGGCGAAGTGATCGCTACCGTAGGTGTCCAAGTTTTGTTAGGTAAGCCACCTTAGGTATCCTCCCGAGCCTCCGTACCTCGCGTACCTATTATGTACTTACTATACCTTCAGGTGAGTGAATGAGAACATACCAAGAGTGCATTAGTACCAGTCTCATACCAGTAGGTACCTATGGTGTTGAGTGTGGTCCACCCTAGACTGGCTAAAATACTAGGCAGATACCTACCCTATGTAGGTAGACACTGTAGATTTCCCCGATGCAGCCTCTGTGGGTGGGTACCTACTATCTAAACACCCCCTCTCCCCCCCCCCCGGCTCTACCCCGGAAAGGGACAGCGAAGGAAAAAGAGGAGAGCGAAAAGGAAAAGCCATTTGCGCTCAAGTCCAAGGATGACGTCAGTTTCGCCAATGCTGCCAGACGTCCCATAGTACGTAAACATTAATTCCATTTTCGTCCTCATACCCTTACACTACATACCCTCGCCAGATGATATCCATCCTTCTATCTAATTAGGTACACGCATCCCAGTTCCCATGCATCGCGATATCAAATTTAAGACGGGTGTATGCATGTGTCTATTCAAGGTGGGCGGATCTCGACACTTCCAAACGACAGACATATCGAGCCAGATAACCTTTCAAATGGTTCAAAGGGGCGCGTTGCGTTGTCTTTGGCTTGGTGTTTTTTTTTGGTTTGTTATTACAGACCTAACTACGTCAATTGCCACGCTGCAAAATCTGAAGCACGATAGACTTCCAGCTCGCTCCACCATCATGTCCCTTCCACACATCCTTCATCTAGGTAGGTGTGTGTGTGCACTTCTGGAGCCTCAACAGCCTTGAACTGCCGTGCCAACCACTACGTTGGACGTTGGTAGATATGTCTCTCCATGCTATACCACTACATATTATGGCTTCCTCCGGGTAGCGTGGTTCCGTGGTTCTCCTGCAGGAACTAGAACGTAGTGTGCCGGGAACATTACGTCGTTCCGCATGGGCTCCAGTGTCAACTCTTTCTTTCCTTGGCCCAAGAAGCGACAAGCGCGCGTTATAATTCCTGGCTACCTATCTACAGTAGGTAGATACTCGCTAATCTTGTTGCTGCGACTCACTGCAGCATGTTGTCGTACTATTATTCCCTACTGGCTCCCCGCTGGTCTGTGCCGAGAGCCAACAAACGCTGTGAGATGAGATGACGTATCAGCCGGATGTCCCCGTCTAAAAGCGGCTCTAGATCTTTTGTTGCTTCTAGCGACATTCCTGGAATCATTGATCGAACATTGATATACGAGCGGTAAAGCGGTCACAGCAAATAATACGAGACTAGACACTCTGACTCTGACTCTGACTCTGACCACGGCTCATCATACCTCATGAAGTTGGGGAAAGAGAAAAGCCTAGACCTAACTCAAGCTACGCAATCGGTCCTCTTCTATGTCTACACGTATTTTCCAGTCTTCCTAGCACAGTCGTGAACCCCACCGATATTATAAGCTCTAGATGGGCTGACTGTGCGACAAAATCAACTTGCTGCACACTACGTAACCATATGGTACGAAGGGATCTTCACGATACCTTGCTGACACCGGCGCGGTTGAGAACTCAGTAGGGTCTAATCAAGTGGAGTGTCACTAAGACGTAGTTTGCCCGTCCACACCTGTTCAAACTACAGCCTCATTTTGGTGCTCTACTTGGGCACGTGGCTATGTATGTACTCTGTTCACTTCCTATGGCGCATGAGTCTCTCAACTTTGTTGCTACTTTACCAGCTATATCACCATGTTCAATAGGAAATCAGGTCAAGGTTCATTCCATGTCCCATCGCAAAACTCGAGAGACGTCACAGATATAGTGATATTCTTGCTCTAATGATTAAGGAGAAATGTCAAATACTCCGTCCTTAGAATTGTTAGAGTAGCGTCGATACACGATCGAGACTTTACACGTCGCCTACTCCCACAGAGAACGGCGAAAGCATCATCACGCAATGGAAACTGCTCTAGGCTAGGAGTTCGTCTTTATTTCCTATGTTCCCTTCCCCCCCCTCGGCCCAACCACCACACACAGCTGATTTTACAAATTTTAATATTTCCTGGCAAGACGCCTTGTTTCCCTCCCGCTCTGTGTTGCTCTTCTATTTCATCCTTCATCCTCCCTGATAACACTAGGCGTATGGCTTTTGATATGTGCGGTCAACGGAATCTTTCTCACAACCGACTCGCTCGGGCCCAAGCCATCAGTTCTATCCCAAGGCTACATAAGTATTAAGTTGTATCCAGGCTTTCCTCTCCGCACGATGAACAGAAAGAACCGGATTGGTGCGATCTAGCGAAGCATCTCTACAAAGTATAGTTGATTATGTAGTGTCTCAGCGTCTCAGCGTCTCAGCGTCTCAGCGCCTCAGGGTTGTTTTTCTTTACCCTTGCCTCGTTACTATGTAAGGTTCAATCCCCTCGTAGGCCAGGCCAAACCCTTTCCTTCTCTTCTCATATTTCTGTTCGCCATCGTCACACCCAGTGACGTAAGCAACGTACTCAGGGGTTGTCAAGGTAGACCGCACGGGGGATCTACACATTCAAGCCTTCGCTTCTTCAATCCTCAGTAGGAGTTACATAACTTGTTCCCTATGAAATGATGTCGGTTGGATGACCGAGCGTCGTGTGTGTGCATGGTTGCTCTCCCCCATGAGACTGATCGGCTTCGCCCCTTTCGTCATCCCCCCGATCCAAGGGACCAAGCTGGCGGTCGTTAGCCCAGATCTCAACGATGAAAATCGACTAATCTCCACAATAACATCATATCATCTCTTGCAAGGGAATTTCATCGAATGGCGAAAAGTCATGCGGGACTCCCATTCCTCCGTGCACACGCCACGCAGCCGGCATGTCAGTAACTGGCACTCTTTGTGTCTTGTTCCAGCCGAGCTTATTCACATATATCAGATTTGCTACGGGACAGATGTGTATGATGTAAGGAGCATACCGTGAGCAACAGTCATCTGTGCCCTATGCATTTCGATCCCGTACCACGCATTAGCCAGCTTGTTCCACTACTATATTCTGATCGTGTCGTATCCTAGCTACTGTGTATCCAATAGTGATGCATCCATCGAAGCAGACCAAAAAACGGCCTGGGATATTGGTTCGTATCCCCAATGCTACTCTACGTCACCGGGTACCTCGAGTTTCTAAAAACGTAATAAGAGAAGCTTGAGCTTCGTACTTAACCGAGCAATGGGGAACAGCACTAGCGTCGCGTGCCCAATGCTTTCCTGTGTGCTTACCATCGATCTGATAGCGAAACCACCCATCCTACATGACTGCTTACATAAAAGGAAATAGGTATTCCCGAACTAGCCACGGTATTAGCCGTAGACCAAAGAAACTATGAAACAACGAGAAACATATTGAGTAAGGGGATTCTAGCCCTACTCCGTAGTTTAGTTCAGTCGCATACTATGACCGGTCCGTAAGACACAGATAGGGCCGTTTAAGTATGCCATGGCCCCCGGCCCAAGAGCCTCACGATATCTTACCACAAGCGCAACGTCATAAATCCACACAAGTAGACGCTGGTGCTCTGCGTTCTATGTGGTATGAAATCTACGGCTAGCTATCGTGGAAAGGCGAGATACAAGTTCCACTAGATAGGGGAAAGTGCGTGAATAATACACTCGACAAACCCCACCCAGTCATCATGTCTTCTCCTGTGTTGGGACCGACTCAGGTGGAAATCTAGAGTTAACTGAACGTTATAGGGCCAGACGGGAAAAAGACGATATATTGCAACGCGAGGATTAATATAATACGAAGGCCCGTAGTGTAGAGGTTGAAACGCGTATGCAGCCTCGCTACGGCATGTTTCATAAGTAATTGGTGGCTCAATTAATTGGTCTATTTTCCGATTGACAATTCTAATAGTGGAAGAAGGCTTTGCTTTACACGCTGCCACTAATCACCCATCCTTTCCATATACACCTGTAACGCCTCAAAACATAAAATCTGGGTATCGATTTCTCCATTCTGTCCAACGGACCATCATTCGGTATAGGGTTCCGTCATTGAAGACTTCCTATACTCTTTACAGTCCTTGCTTGCAACTCCTGGGCTGCGCTAGTAAACTCGAGCGATTTTAGAAACCATTAAATCCCACTCGCCTGGTAATCATGCCCTAGAAGAGTCGCAGTAGCCACATAGTCAATGTCGAGGCGTACTGCCACCAAGTCCACCAAGCATGAGGGTTGATGCCTAGATGACCATCGATATCCCACCCTCTTCTACTGAGCGCCAAAAGATTGACCAGCCTGCTCTGCTATACATGAAAGCTTCAGTGGCGCTGGCTGAGAGACATGGCATCATCCAGAACCTCAAATATACCGCTGATCTTGCGTGTGGGTCCTTTCACCGGACTACTGAATATGTCGAGCGTTGCGGGCGCTCTAGAGGGTGATGGTTCTAGCAAGTCGAGCTCAGGGCCCTCGCTCTCCGGTTCCGTAAACGAGGCGATTGGCGGTCGCGGTGTGTCTGGTGATGAAAGCGTAGAAGACACTGTGGATGACGAAGGGAGCGTTACTGATGCGTCCAATAGGTATGCCGCCAGGAGCTCCGTGAGATCCTCGGTGGCGGCGGGTGCGGGGAGAGAGAAGATGGGACGGCTGATCCGTTTATAGGAGCGCGGCGTCTTCTTTGGGCTCTTGGTCTGATCTAGATCCCTGCATTGGCGGTGGCAGGATCCTGGTGCGTTGATGCTCGTTTACTTAGACGTCTTCTTAGCTCTGTCTGCTTCCGAGGCGATAGCGAGGTGAGGAACTTCCGTCGTGGCGTTGGTGTCTGTGGCGGCGGGGGGTGAACGAGGGTCGGAATTACGCCAGGACGCTCGAAGAAATCAATACCCTTGGACACGGGGATGTTGCCTGACACTGTAGATTCCGCCTCACGAAGGAGAGATTCCATTTGGCTCTCGTCCAATTCGGCAAGAAGGTCGAGAACGCGGTCGATCGAGGACCGTGACCTATGGTGGGTTCTGCGCGACATCTTGAGCTCCCCTCGTCTTCGGTGAGACAGTCGGAAGATGGGAAAGGACTTGTGTAGCAATGACAGGGTCAATACTGACACGGAGAGAATGCGTCGACGGCATTGGAAGGTTGTGTGAAGAGCTGATTACAAGCCAGAAGAGAGGTGTCCCCCATGCGGAATATGTAGGTATATTTTGATGAAGGTGCCTAGGTGGGTACCCACCAGTAAGGGATCGCGCTTGGCTACGCGCAATTGGCCAATCATTTGGCCCGGGGTGCAAGGGACATGCTCATTTCTGCAAATGGAGGAGGAGGAGGCCTGTAAGGCGCCTGTAAGAGCCCGCACTTAGGGCTGCTTAAGGGTCTGTAAGGAGTAGTAGGATGATAGCCTACAGTGGACAGGTGCGGCAAGTTGCCCAATAAGTTTACTAGAGTACAGTACCTAGGTACCTTGTCACAGGCAGGCATAGATGGGCTAGGTGCACTGACAAAGAGGGTCCAGAATGGGTATAGCAATAAACAAAAAAGTTGATAACTAAAGAATAAAACAGACCTAAGTAGCCCACGACTTCCAGACATAGGGGTTTATATACAAATATAAATATAATATAACTGGCTAGTGTCCTTATCAGGGGATCCTAGGTTAGGAACCTAAAATTATAACAACTTATCCCCTCTTTTTTAATTAAATCGATCCTGATTCGGAGGTTAAAGGCAAACGGAAGCTTCCTAAGGCCTATATAATTGCCTTTTGCGAAACAGAAGCTAAAGATTCTAGCGTACGAAGAAGTTTTAAAGGGCCCTAACTATTTTTATAATCGTTTCAGGTTAGATTCGCTATCAAATTATAATTAATTAGCTAAATTAATAAGGCTCTTATAACTAAGGTATAAAATACCTAGTTAGGC
Organism: Xylaria sp. MSU_SB201401; assembly: GCA_002288965.1. Lineage (NCBI taxonomy): Eukaryota > Fungi > Ascomycota > Sordariomycetes > Xylariales > Xylariaceae > Xylaria > Xylaria sp. MSU_SB201401. The sequence goes on along the minus strand of NPFG01000189.1, from coordinate 1,020 downwards.
TTTAAAATAATAGCTTTTAGCCTTTATAAAAAACATTAGATAATTATAAGCTTAACACTTATATAAAACAAATAAATATTATTAAACCTTTTATATAGTTTAAATAATGTAAAAACTAACTACTACTTAATATTTTTTATAATAGCTTTAAATTTTATATAAAAACGGCTTAAAATAGGGACTAATTAATAAAGTCTTTAAACTTTATCAAAATTTTATAAAAAACTAATAATTAAATAAAAACAGATAAAGTCTTTAGATTTTATAAAAATCTTATAAAAAACTAATAAATAAATAAAGATAAACTAATAAATAGATAAAGTCTTTAAACCTTATAAAGATTTTATAAAAGACTAATAAATAAATAAAAACTAATAAATAAATAGATAGAAATAAAGATATAAATAAAACAGTATATATTTACTAAGGTATAGCTTTATTTAAAATGAAAACCTAGTTATTATTTTCTTTTTAGCAGGTATAAAAAAAAACCTTTAAAATACCTTTGCTACTTTTTTAAACTATATACTAGATTTAATATAGTTAGTAGTATAACCTTTAGCTTTTAAAGGCATTTAAACCTTTAATGCGTTTTACTTTTACACCTTTTATAAAGTATAATCTTCTCCTCACAGTTTTAATAAATACTATTTATTTAAAGTATTAATAAGGTTAAATCTCTTATAATAGGTCTAACCGGAAAGGTTATAGTGTTAACTATAAGCTGCGTTAATAAAGGGTTTAGGATTAAAATCGCTTTTAATTTAATAACATTTTATAGTTTATTTGCTAATATATTTATAGTTAGCTAAAAATAGTTAAGGTTTATTAGCTTATATTAATAAGTGGCTAATTAGACTATACCCTTTTAGGTTTTTAAAAATAAAGTTATTTAACTTTTTAGCTTATTTTAAAAGGGGTATATTAGCTTTATATAATAAAACTATATATTAGTTATAAGCGTTTTTTAAATGTTTTAATGTTTTAATAATTATAAATAGTTATTAAAATCTTAAAAGT